>JAQFYC010003590.1:0-20200 GCA_034694165.1 Tomocerus mixtus
TAGTCCGATTCGTTGCGCCATCTACTTAGCTTTCATCATTCTGGAGGCTTCAAGCTCTCCGGTACTAAATTGCAGAGATGAACCGGCCTTGTGTATACTGTTGGCCAAGACTAAAGTGAACAACTGCAATCTCGTAGCGCATTGTGACTATCAGTTGTATATAATTGTAAATAGCTTATACGTTTACTCCACTCCACACTATTATTATATGTAATGTAGCATGTAGACCGTCTAAAAATTAAAGGGTATTTATTTTCTTCCAATAATGACTTCCTTTGGAAAATTGTAAATGTGGCCTTCTTTGACGAAGGCAGCGAGAGGGCAATGAAAAAAGGAAATTTTGCAAGTATGATTTAAAATTTAATGCACTCAAATGTCAAATGAAGTCATTTTTTCCAAATTTTACATACGCATATCGTCGCTCAAAATATCATACATAATGAACTTATTTTTGTAAAAGATAACATCAAGTAGGTATATTATGGCATCAATATTTGTAGTCCCATTATATTATTGGAAGCTTTCGCATACTGAGTCAAAAGTATTTTTCGAACATATTTTTGCAAATATCTGTTGGAAACCTTAACAATTTTTTAAAGGATTATTCAATTAATTACACAGTATTAATTAGTAGGTGCAAAGGCTTTCGCATCCAAAACTAGATTCAGATTCAAGGCACATTTCCTAAATAATTTGTAAAAATCTTTACACAAAAATACAGGAGTCATGGTACATTGTACTACAATTTCTAAGCATTCTTCTTCACCTGTCGCTACTATACTGTACTAACTAAATAGAAGGAATTTTCTAAATGACTACCCTGTAGTATGTAGTCGGAACGTCATAATGAATTGGATTGGCGGAGTAACATTTGTAATACATGGCATGAAATTCTTCAGTGTCTAGGTAGGAAGTATATAAACAGAGAAAGTAGCCCGTATTATGTTATTATCACTAGCTCGCCAGATTATATTATAAGACTATTGCATTCCTCATTCGCTCTCTGCTGATGCAATCTTTCGAAAAGCTCGCTTGTAAAGGAGAGGAGATAGATAGATAGATAATACATAAGTCTACAACCAACTGCCTTGTGCACACTGTCATGTCGCATGCATAGAGTATATTCCAGATAAGTGTATAAATATCATAGGATTGGATATACATGCATACTTATTTACTTAGATTAGTTAGTATATTACACAAGCTAGTATTGCATGTGTGTTTAGAAAGGGTTGATTATCAGCTACCGTCTACTATTACTTACTAGGCCTGCATACAATATATAAACTAGACTCAAATGACGCTCGCGACCATGATTCCATGTTTACAAACTGGTTGATTGCAAAAGAGCATTGGAGGAGGAATGAGACGAGAGAATTGTAGTTATTCAAACTCTGTGCTTCCCTTTTCATCATGAAGAGACAGTATGGAAGATTAGACAAACCTATTTGTACGTACTATCTCCGTGTATGTAACATAGAAAGGGAAGGAGAATTATTTGCCATCAAATTAATAAATACTATATTGCTTGTTGTATTCTACATCTAGACTTGTGGGAAATTGAACTACCTAAGCAGACATAAGGAGGGGCACGGCATGTGGCAAGAACTAAGCTTAATCGAATAGGACATATCAAAAATATAAATCTAAACAACTCTCTCTTGCTTGCCGTAATTAAGTTTTCTTTTTCTCAATCAAGAACTTAAAGTAGAAACTTTTGGCTGTTTCCTTAATTACATACGACATTAATATCAAAGGGGTCAATATTGACTTTCCAATTGATCTAAGACCCTGCAGATGCAATTAGTTATAATTAAATATGTACCACCATGCTAACTTTCATTTATACTGTACTAATATTACTCGTAATTTGTATGTAACAATGTATTGTAGTTAAGAATATAATAGAGGAAATATTTCTTGTTAAGATAACTTTGACAAGAAAAATCAATTTAAGCATACACATAATCTGTAGATATAAAGCGATTAGTATACATTGTTACTACATGTTATCTACGTATATAGAGCAATCAAATAATAGTTTTACATGTGAAAGAATGATTTAAAAGCCCACAATAAGGCAGGAAATGAAGAAAATAGTGATTATGCTTTATTTAAGTATACCTACATAGGTTTTACATAACAAAACAATCATTTCATTTGGCGCAATGGCAGATAGGCATTTAGGTAATAAATATTGTATGGACCATTGTACAATAGTAGATTGGAAATATAAGGTCACTATACTACTTACAGATTACCTATTAAAGCACGTGCCAATAGGCATATCTCCACGTATACTTACATGTTATATTAGTACGAGAATATTATTTTTTGTATAATGACATTGAATGTACCTACTAAGAACATTTCTATTATAGCCTATAATAGTTTATTTTATTTTGTATGTATTGAATTGCTTTTCTCTTGAAAGACCCAGCAAGTTTTTCTTCTTGGGAAAAGACAGGAGTGCTGAGTAGGCGGACCCCGTCTGCCTTTCTTGGTTTGGTTTTGGCCTGGCCTAGGCAATTTAGCTATGCAATTCACTACTAATACACTAGCCTTTAAGTAAAAAAGGAATGAATGAATAAAGTTAATAAAGGTATTACTAATGGAATAAACAATGCTATTCCACAGAATAACATTAACAGGTTACATAATATGGGCACAGGAGTCTGCATTCTACGAGAGTGACTGTTATGCTACTAAGAGAAAGAAATCGTTGTAACTAGATAGACGGGTTGCATGTAAAAGATTGCATCGCATGTGTACATTTCTCTTTCTGTGTGTGCATTATATACATATATGTAGGGAATTTATGTATAAAACATCAACAAAAGTTCAACAAGAAGGTTTTCTATAGCTCCGCTCAGCGTTAGTGAAAGCAAAAACAAGCTTTTCATTACTTGTACTAGGGTGGCTGACTCCTGTATGAAATTGGAATCATATTATATACGCTTTATAAGTTGTTATTGCATGTGTATCTATATGCACTCTTGTTACTGAATTCTACAATACCACATATTATGTACTAGTATTATGCTACGAAGTAACACAGTTACTACTTAAAATGCCTGGCAAGACAAAGTAGCAGTAGAGTTTTAGAAATACATAAGTAATATAAAATTCACAGAGCCTTCAAACCTTCTATGTCAACAACTCATAATGAAAAGATGAGTTTTTGCAGAAACGTGGCTGGCTTGTGCATATTAGTTGTTAAATTGCACTTCAGTTTAGCTATCCAGAAACAGTATAACTGACTACCTTGGTTAGTTTGTTCTTGACGTATGTAATAGGTTGTCCAAGTAGGTGCTTATATTGTAGAACACGTAGATGTGTCATAAATATAAGCTTTGCATGTAGTGTTTTTGTTTGGAAATAGGCTGAAACATGTCACATTGGTAAGGTACTTTTCGTTGTGTAGTAATGTACTCAGTTATCAATCAGTATCAACAATAAGCAATGTGCTAACGATGTAAAGGCGTTTAGAATGTCAATTCGCACACTTAAGGCAAGGCAGTAGAAAACTATTTTTGCCTATATATATGGTTCATTAATTTCCAAAAAAGTAGCATTTGACAATTGGCCAAAAACAATTTAATCCTTGCAATAGCATTACATCCTGTGTGAAAATGTTGAATAACGATTGCTATGTAACACTGTAATCACGGTAATCAGGCATACTCAAGCACCTATTTATATTATTTGCATATTTTAAGAGTGCAATTTACACCTATACCTATTTTAACGTTAAATCAAATAATAGTCAGGAATTTGAGAAATGAGATTACGGTGTTATGATGAAAAAGACATTACATTAGGTATTAGCATAACATAACTAATTAGTAATTACGATTACGACTGATCGTGGTGTGGTTATGAAGAAATAATTGGAAATAGTACAGTATAACGGTTATTCGAAGAAAGATATTTCCCCTAGCATATGAATAGTGTTGATGTTTATTCCGCCAGTTTTCAGTTGCAGAAATAGCTTGGAGCAAAAGTAAAACTAATGAGAGAAAACAAAAGGAGTGTAGGTATTATTTATTTTTGGTAAGTAGATGACACAATGCGGTTTGCAGTGAAATGTAATACTTCTACTTGGGAGAGTGTTCATAGATAATCAAACGAAAAGGAGCTGGAGAAAACAAACGATGAACTGAACTGTAATCAAAAGACTAGGAAGGAGGTTGTAGAGGAAACACGAAGGATTGTGTAAAATGCTTATTCCTTGGAAAACTTGTATTTCTACAAACGAGACAAGGAGTACTACATAATATTTAGTATATCAGCAGTAGTATTTCATTCAAAGGAAGAAGAGCAAGTAATATGGAGTAGAGCTTTGTACAATAGTCAGCTGTAGGTTTTAGTTCTATGTTATGTTCTGTTCAGTCTTTTGCAAACTATCAACTATCTCAAGTTATTTTAGACAGCTTCCTTTTCTTGAGGGAAGTAAAAGGAGTGCAAAGAAAAGGACAGGAAAAGTTTCTATTCATATTCTTATTTCTCAACATCTGCTCCGTTCATTGTTACTTACTTTTCCTATTTGTACATAACATAACATTCCTAACAACTTACATATAGCCATATAACTATGGAACAGATAACTATATGCCCCTATCCATAAGAAGAGAAATTAGAAAAGCTGTATGTCTGGCGAATTATATTTATATAGTAATTTCAAGGTAAATATGTTCACATCCCATACCTACTGTCTGAGTATCTGAAAAGTAGATGTAGGTAGTTATACAGACCAAATAAAGTACACAGATGGAAGCTCTATTGCTATGGAGTATATATTTATATTTGTAATGCGTCACAGCATAAGTATATTGTAAAAGTTTTGCTTTGCTATCAACTACATACAACTTGCTATTCAACAGTTCCACTTTTGATATCGAAAATGTAATATAGGTTAGAAATATTGTTTGATAATAACATTACGATTGAAATTGAAACGCAAATGGGAAAGGTTGTGCCTGAAAGCGTCGTCTGTGTCATAGTCTATAGCACTAGACATGCCAATAATACTGTATTATATTTTCGCTCCTTCTTCCTATCTCAAAGTGTAATCTCTCTCACAAGGTAAAAGTGGAAGGTATGAAATTAAGCTGTGAAATATCTTATTCGATCTGACATCACTATGACAAGGTATATTTTGCTCTTAGTGTACTGTACTGTACATGTGTACGCTGTAGCCGTAGTACATAAATATGTTTTGCTCTTGCTTTCTCCGAATCGAGAATCTAATGGGAATAGCAAAAGTTGAAGTACAAAAGGGAGCTCTAGCTCTGATGTGGTTTGGTTTGATTTCGTAGGGCTGCTCTATATATTAGTAAATATTTATATTGTATATCTTTTGTAGAGACAGAAATATATATTAAATGTACGTATAATATACTGTAATATTGATGTCATAGAGAAAGGAAGGCGTTGTACACTATGTACCTCGTCCTCATGTCTATTTATTTGCTAAATTATATGTTGCGTGCAATTTATTTTAGAAGGATTTAGTTTCGGTACGTATGCAGTAGCTTACCTGTGTACCATCCATACATAATACATAGTACATACCGTGTATGAAAATAATGTTGCTATTATTATGCACGAAAAATGATTTTAAGTTATACAAGTAGGGAAATAAGTTTATACAAGTTGAGTGACATGACAAGAGAGACAGGCCCGGATCAATTGTACGTTTTTAGCAAGGCGTGTTATGTTTTTCTGTGTTATTGACTTCCGTTCCTGCAAAACTGTGACGGGAAATAGTAAGCTGTAAGTAGACAGGAGAGAAGGTGATGCTGAAGGCAATTTTTGGTGTGTCAAAACCACAATATTGATCAAAAGTCAGAGTCAGGCAATATACGCCGTGGGGCGGTATGGAATATGGAGAAAGGCTTCCTTTGGCTATCCATCTATTTATTTACTATAAACATATAGTATACTACACACTACATATAACTAGTAAATACAGAAATACTAATATACATAATAATAATAAGTTACCTATATGGAAAGTGAATATCTAGGTAAAGTATCTGTACAACTGATATAAAGAGAGATGCAATATGGCAAAGGGGGAAATGATATTGATATAGACATAGAAATACCTAGACAAGTAAAAGGACGGGAGAGAAAGAAGAGAAGGTGAGGAAGTTTGTGTGTGTTGTTGTGTATAGTTTGTTAGAGAGTGTGTACGACTTGAGTTGAGTTGAGAACCGGCGTGCGGTGTTTTGTTACTTTTACTTTGAAGGCAGTAAATAAGTATACATCCCCATCCCAAGTACTGGTTACGATACCACTGCCTATTATCTACCATCTAACTACTTTGTACCTTTGTACTATGAACTATTTATGTACATATATATTTCTATTACTTAAGTAGCTAAAGACTGGTACATATCTGTAGTACATATTACAAGATACCTATCTGGAAAATTACATAGGAAAGCTGGAGATAGGTTAAATAGAACATAAGTACTACTTTCATACTTTTACACAGAGTAATAGTAGACTAGAGAGACAGACAGATACAACATAAAATATAGGACCCTCTCTCTCTCACTCTCAGCCTTCCTTCCTTGTTAGAAGGGCCAAAGTTAAAGTAGAGTTTGCGTTTAGTCAAGTGAACAGAAGGGAACACGAAGAAAAGTTCGTAGAGAGGCAAACCATAGCAATCTAAGCCTGCCAACTCAGGGACACGTTTCGCTTTGAAACTATTCCCAATGAAGCCGTTAGTGGGACTGTAAAGCAAGCCGTTATTATGACGCTTTTCCTACAGTATGTCAATAACACTCTTGCCATGACATGACATGCCAATGCCACTGCACCAGTTCACCATTGCACTCTGTATCTAACAATAAGTGCTTTACTTACAGTATACGTCTACAAGATCTACCTAACATCTACTATAGGTATATTATCTTCTGAAAGTGTAACTATCACTATCATAGCATAGAGACAAGGTATATCATTTTCCTGCTTTTTACTTTCTTTATGTATCTACCTGCTGTATATGTACTACATGTTATATTGTATATGTTGCTTATACATAATTCACCCTGAAAAGTTAATACCTGACTGGTATTTAGTCTATATACTAAGTAGACAAGCTTGTATTATAGGACACCTACGTTTAATTGGCAGCTTGACTAAAAGAAAATTGATATCTTTATGTCGCCAGCGTAAAATTTTGTGGGTGCGACCTTTACAACACTGCGAATGAAATCTGGAACCTAATTTAGGCACATAGGGAAAGTTTGCCGTGCAAAGTAAGTTATGGCAGTGAAAGCACATAAACTCAAATTAGACCCTTCTTTATTGTAACTGACTATTTAGGTATGCTTACTGTAGGGGAAATAAAAGCACTACAATGCAAGGCTAATGATAGTAGTAAGCCCCATTTACGATTTGATTTCACAGGCTACCCAGCAATATCCGAGATGCTAATATTCGAATTGAAATTAGAATATTGACAAATGCAAAACTTGTCCATTAAAAGCGCAACCTTGCTTTGTTTTCAACGGAAAATAAGTTTGTATCAGTAATTTTATTTATTAGTGCTAAATTAACCTTGAGATACATACTAAATATTCTACTGCAAGGGCAGTTTATACGTATTTGAACTGTTTTCTAAGATATTATTAGCAAGCTACAAATTATATACTCAAATCCATCTTCCCACTCTAGTAAAAATCTTCACACTAGGTATACAACTATATTGTGAAAGAAAGGCCAAGAGTAACCAACAGGAACAAGAACAATTCCAGTTTCTTCTGCAGTCTAGCCCAGGCCAGGTGCACCAGAATTACTATAGTGAGAACAGCTGTCTAATTAACTTCAGTTGGAATAAAGTAAGCAATAAGTATAAAGGGGCTCAGAAAGTAGGGCTATGTCTAGCCTAGGATTTTCATCCAGGTAAGTAAGCAAAAGTATTCTATAATCCTTCAGCTACTGCAATATCCTTTTAGTTTGCTCAGTTTAGTAAATACGTACACAACACTGCAACTCAGTCAACACAGAAATATTTCCTAATAATAGTGTAAAGGCAGAAATATTACCTACGTAGGTTATTTTGGCCTGCACATACATACATGCTCATGCCGGGCAGTAGTAGTCGTAAAGTAGTAAAGTAACTTTAGTTAAAGGTAACTTAGTTATTGTTAGTAGTGAACAAGCTAAATAGTTTGCTGTTGTTGTGCTCCACTTTTGTATTTACTACTATTGTATGTGGTACTTACATGTATAGCTAACTTTGCGAATTCAAACTGTTATTGGCGGATTGCATTGGTGTGAGTGCTTCTTACATGTAGTAGCGTGTGTATGTTGTAGTGTACTGTACTATGCAAGTAATGTTTTACCTACAGTTAGCAGCTACTTACTAGTTACTGTTACTACTTTACTACTTACCTGGTTACTTACTAATGTTTCTAAGTTATAGTTGCTAACTGAGCTGCCAACCTTCTTCTCCTACAATAATATCCATGGAGTAAATTGCCACGAGTCGGATTCTAAGTATTATTGGTCTCCTCCTACCTACTGCCAAATGCTACAGACCGATTTACGGCTCTATTAAAACCTCCTTTTACACATTAGATGATATAGTTAATATTGGGGTGACTACATGCTCACTATATTTTCAAATCTCTTAACTTAGTGAACTATATTAGTTAGCTATAGGTAAGTTATATGTTCATTCATATACAAACGAGTCAATTTAGCACGGAGGTTTGTTTTAGTCTGCGGTTCTCACGAGAAAATATAAAAAGGGTAATAACTAACTTAAGTAATTCATTCGTGCATTTCATAGATGTTATTGTAGACCTGGGTACTGTAGAAAGTGCAAAGAAAATTTCTAAATGCATTATAAAGTTGTAAGTGTAAGCAAATAATAATATTAGTTAGTAGTATAGGTGTGTAGCAGAAATAAGTATGTGTGCATATCACTTATTTCTTTATTATTATCCATTATTTTGCACGTATGCACTAAACTAAAGTTAAGTAAAGAGGAGAATGGGAAGAGCTGATGTGGCATTTGCAATTTTGCAAACTAATAAACACGGTAGGCAAGCTGCCCAGGGTGCCTTTAAATTTCTACTCAATTGCATATGGCTACAGCAGCCTTGCGATAAGATCAATCCAGATTTCGCACCGCCTTTTCAAACTATAATGGTAATTTTCCCGGAAATTCCCTTCTACGCCTTAGTACTTTATGACGGAACATGTCACTTTAAACCTAACAAAAAGTTTTGTTTATTGGTTGAAGAGTAAGTAGCACTAACAATTTGGAAGCTCGACGAACTACCTACTTTATTTTTAGTTGTTATGTAAATACATAAATATATCTACTACTTAAGTACCTTAATGTAAATGTGTATTTATTGGTTTGGTTTAGATATGTCAGATGCTATAATGGTATTTGTAGTAAAAGTAAAATATTTAAGTGCTTATATTATATCGTAAAGTAAGCACACATTTACAATAACAATTTAGGTCTATCCTCTGTGATATTGTGCAATACAATAGCCTAGACAATTACGAGTAGGTTGGACATATATTACGTACTTATGTAGGTGTAAGTATTTCTGCTGAGTGAGTGCGGGAAAATAAACGTATGTACAATAAACAGCGTTGCAAATAATATATTACCCAATTCCTTTGTAAATCGCTACACAAATAAGCACTTACATAACATATGTTATGTTACTTAGTATTCAGAAATATATTATTTAACAGTGGAATGAGTTTATGTGAAGATATAGACGATATTATTTCCTGCCAATATAGTACAGTAGTATTCGTTTTCATTTTATGTTAGCCCTTCCATATTCGAGGAAAAATAATATAAAATACATAATAATAGCTTTGTTATTTACCTACATAGCACTACCTACATAGATAATATAGCATGTGTGCAATTATTTGCATGCATATTACACTAAAGAATTACTTATGCACGCAGGGGATACTACTACCAACCCACATTCGAGATAGGTATATAAATTTGAGCATAAAAAGCCCAAAGTAGCGTTATGTAGGTGTACGTATAAAATGTGCAGAACCCAGTTTAGGAACGACAAAAGGTTCTTAGAGCAGAAAAAGAGTATTTTAATATAATCGTCCTCTATTGTGCTATGCCTATCTTCATTCATGTATAATATATGTAATAATGCTTCGTTCTGTCGGACAGGCTCGAGGCAGAATGGTCAATCTACAATGATGTATGGGCCTTTATATTATGCATGAATGTGTGTAGAATGGATGACCAAGTTTTTGGCTTCTCTGTGTGCAACAGAAATTATCTTCTGGAAAACTTTGCTTTCCTCCCTCCCATCTCACTATAAATGCTGTAGATATGTATACTTTGCGTCGTCGACTATGAATACTTTTCACGTTTTCATATACATACAGTAGTACATAAAGTGACGTTACGTACTTACATTATTCGTAGGATGTAGTAGGAACCTAGTTAACAAGAAAAAAGGTAGATGCATATTATACACTATATATATACATAGGGAACGGAAATGCCGTAAGTAATGCATCTAGGGAGAAAGCCTAGCTACGTTGGCGGAAATTCCATGCACGGCAATGTTTCCAGTGCTATATTACTGCTGAAAATAAGTTGCCAACTTTAAATCGCTGTTTTATATAAAGAAACGAGGGGAAGTCGAGTGAATCATGAATCTTTAATGTATAAATAGGAACTTATGCATGGATAACTAACTATACATGAAATAATGCCTAGGAATTTGTCCTAATATATATAACAACCCCTCTTTACATCAAATGATAGCTTGTTTACAGTTTAACAATATATTTAACGTATCTAGGTAGGTACTATAATACATATTTACAGTAAATAATTTACAAAAAGAGACTAGGTATGTAAGTAATTTGTGATCAAGACTAATACTATGTATGTATGTACTACCACATATACAGATAGTACATATGTATAGGTATGCTAGCTAACTATCGTACAAACGTGTTTCAATTATTGTTAGTTTTTGTACCTACACATGTGATTCATATAATATATGTGATTCAACGTATTATTTTGCTACACTATTAGATAAAAGTATGGCAGAGTTAAGTATAGGTACCTAGTACTTACATACTCCTTTCTTCCGTGCATATTGCTCTACTTTTAAAATAGCCGTTATAGTATTGTATAATGTGCATATCTGGAGCAATAGTCGATTTTTCTTTTTCTTAGTGTGTGACTAGACTTGACATTCGCGATTTTAGATAGGAATTTTTGTAAGCACATTTTTCTACTGGCCTACTGTACTCTAGTCGCTCGCACTTACTCACTCAGGCTCACTCTCTCGTTTTCACTATGCGAACCTTTGTTGTATTCAGTGAAGACTGAAGGCATTTCTATTTGGGTGAAAGGATGTCTCAAATGGATGGAAGAGAAGACAGTCCAGTAGAAAAGGGGAACAGAGAGGAACAAAGTGAACTGAAAAGCATTTGGATGGAGCCCTCCTAGTAGATAGCTTCACTTTATTTTATTTTGCTTTTGCTTTTTCACTTCTTATGCCTATTGTACATAAGATATAGAGTAGTGTACTGTACAGAACACGGATGTTTACGCTGAACGTTGCTAGCGAAGGAGTTAAACTAAACTAAACGGAACGTTCAACTTTGAATCGCTCTATAGATTTTGTTGAGTTCAGTTGAATTCTATTCTGTTCAGATGCTTTTGTCATGAACGAATAGATTTGCTTTCTTTTTCCTCACTTTTCCCTCGTTTCCTCTTTTAGTTGGAAGTTATTGAAGAGTGAAAGCGTGCTTTCTTCCCTTGTCACTTTGTCGCGGACTTGCCTTCCATTCCCTGGCCTGGCCTGGCCTTAGCTACTACATAGTACATACTAGAACGAAGTATTTATTTACTAGTATTTACTTACTGTGTTACTTTTGTACGTATAAATACGTTTAGGTAACCTAATACATATTTACTCCATAGTGGAATGGCAGTGGCCAATCTTTTTTTAGTTTTGCTCACAAGGTTTGGTATGCTCTCGTTTGGATGACTTAAATTTGGCCTCCTGTAAAATGTCAAACATCCGGCGTCACTTGCCATTGCTCTTGGTCCTTGGCTTCGGTGACACTATTTTTTGTGTCCGCCTGTCTTGCACAGAACAGGACACAACTAAGCTATTCCTTTCTATTCCCGTCCTGTCTAATCCCAAGAAGCAAACCTCTTTTTCAATACACAAACTTTTATTAAATACGCAGGAGGGTTCCATCCAACAACCGAAAAACTAACGTCTTGACAGAGGCTTTTCAAAATATTTATAATTTATAGCTGCAGACGGATGTAACAAACAGATATAACTGACTCCGACTGCACCGCTAACTAAGTAAATAAGCAACAACAACAATAACTTAAGTAAAGAGTAAATATAAACTAGGTTAAATACAAAGTACTACATTCAATGAAAATCAAAATTGTATCCCCAAGTCTTATGTAACTAATGGAAGCATATACATAGTAGGTCTTCATTTTTAATAATAATAAAGACTAAAAATGAATATATGTTTTAGAGTCTCCGATATCTACTCAAAACAGATGTGTTCTAATAACAAATCGAACTAGAGAGGGATCATATACTTATATATATCATATTCAGCTTTCTCTTCTTTCTCCAACTATCAGTATTGTCCATAACTTAGTATGTTAAAGAAAGTTAAGTTTGTGGACACATTGTTAGATGGGTTGTAACAAATAAATGTGTACCAATACCTATACTAAAGTATAATGCAAGCAACAAACTCATCTTTAAATACCACATTTATATATAAATATTGTGGGTGGGTAAGTACACAAAGTTTACTGTTAGCAACCAAGAGAATTCAAAGAGAGAAAGAGATAAGCTTAGTTATTTAGACAGTGTATTGTATTGTTGTGGACTTTTGAAATTGTAGTGTATTCAAACTGTATATATACTATACATGCATATACATTATGTACAGCCATTCGTTTAGTTGTACAGAAACAGTATCATAGAGACAAAGAAATAGTACAGTAGAGAAGCTTATCTTAATACAAATATAATATAAAATATAATACAGGCAACTGCTTCTTATTTCTCTTTCAACTGCATCTCAGTCAGTCTCTAGTATATGTGCATTATACATAGAGATGCATAACAAAATTATATATATGGTAAAGTACAAGATAAATACAGATAAAATATTGTCTAAAGTTGAGCTGAGATGGTTGCTCTTGGTCCGCAGACATTGCAAGGACGTAATATAATGTAATGAAATACAATATTGCGATGTCAGTGCTCGTAAGCATGTATATATCCATCTGTCATCTTTCATAAGCTTGAGCATGTTCAAACTAATCCCATTGCTCCCTTCTTATCGTCTTCCTACTTACTCTCGTCTTGGTCTGTTCTGCGGATTCACTTGACACAACTTCCCTTAACTGTGAAAACAGAGACGCACAAGTATCCTGTTCCTCATCTTCAGTTAACTGCTAACCACATTGCATTGCATCGCATTCGGAGCTCTCTTTACGTTCTCTTTTACCAAATCTATGTATGTAGCACGGACGAGTGCATGTAGGTACATACAGATAAGTATCCTATGCATGTCTACTATGTATTTCAAAAGTATATGTTATTCTTAATGGTTATATGCAACGGCGAATCCGGTTTCATGTAAGGGACTACAGTATACTAAACCTGGGTACATAAAATATAGACAGATATTCCCTATTCAGATTAATTTACAGATTATTGCACGGAGAACATGATAATATTATAAGGCAAAGCTGTTGTTAATGTAGTTGCATACACAGATGCAGTCTATAGAGGAATCTAATGATGCTGCAATCTACTCTGGGTATTTCCGAGTACTCGTTGGCCTAATTGGAAATGATTTCTCTGTATACTTCTATAGAGTATATATTATAAACTTGTATTTTATTACTTGTGTTCATATAATATACTTAAGAACCCTAACCTACGATTAAATAGTACTTATAAACATAGTAAGCCTTACATACATACAGTACATTCGAGTTTCTCTATTTGCCTTAATAAGACTACTTTATCAAAATACAACGCATTTCCCTGCAGTTGTCGTTCTTTGCCTATTGCTTTATGTTTATATAGACTTTTGCTCATATTGTGTCACATATATGTGAATAGTAAGCTTAGTTAAGAACGACATACCTATTTATACTTGCACATTAATGGCACCAGCTTTCTAACTGGGATATTGTATTTCTCAATGAACTCGCAGCGTACTATTATTTATTTAGTATTTCTTTTGAACATAAGTATACACATTATATTTCTATACCTAAACATAATCTGTACGTAAGAAATAACAACGCTACGATAAGTATATGTATTGCATTGCATGGAATAGTGTGTGATAGGAAACTCTTAGGACAAAATCCATTTATGTCCCCATGAAGCAGGATTTTCAGTTAATCCTTTGATTTTAAAGCGGAATTTAAGTACCAAATGACAATAGTTTATTGTTTACTGTAGCAAAGCTTCCCAGCCAACGATAAATTCAGCTATTGCATTTGTGGTTAAGCGAAGCGAGGATTCAATTCAATTTCCACTTTCCACAAAATCTATTTCCAGCAGGTGTAAGCAAATGGTAATCGTCAATCCTTGTATTACGTATTGTTTATGCTGTTGGAAGATAAAAACTTTCTATCTATTTATTTGTTAACTGCTCCTGTTGTTCTATTTCTAGGAATGTTTGGGTTTGTTTGGTAGCATTGTATCCGTCTGCAAATGTGGATTCAAAATGCAACTTTACTATGTATAAATCCCTTGCTTGTACAGTTTTCTGTGTTGGTTGGCTTGGCAGAGTTTCCCTTGGTTTAAATACCTGCTGTGCTTTCCTCTTAATACTACATAGTATGTAATAACTGTTATAATAGGGACATTCATTATGTGCATAAAGTACTATACCAAGGTTTTGGGTTGACAATGCAATAAAAAGGTAATCATTATGGTAAGGAAATGTATGCTATATTACTAGTTTTGAGATCCACTCGGCTGCAAAATCTAATCCACTTAAAAGTTAGATGAATATAAGCGCTAAAAGTGATAGATTACTTAAAAATGTTTAATATAATGTAACTGTAGTAAAAAATCTTTGTGCAAAATATATTTTCTCGGCATGCTACTCGTATATTCACCCTGTTACTTATAAAGCTTTACATTATGCGCTAACCTACAGATATATGCTGCATATATTATGATGACCTAAATTTTTAAGGCTAAAAGAACATGCGAACTAATAAGAAGTATTTTGCTATACTTTCCTTTTAAATAGATTTAATTTTTTTGCAAACTTTTATTTTTGCCTACTAACATCGTACCGTTTACCTATTCGGGCGTTGTTAAGGAAAGTTAGAGATATAAACAGTTGTGCGTGGTGTGGTGTGGTTTAGTTTGTGCAAGTCTTGGCCTGGAAAGATAATTCAAAGGAAAAACAAATAGACAGTAAGATAAATAAGATAGACAGCCAGCACAGACACTTGAAAGTTTTCTTTAGTTTATGGAGCATAAGCGGCTGTTTCTGATGCGATACGTTGAAAACTTTATACATTACAGCAGACTTTACATCTACTGGGAAAGCAATTAACTTTTGAGATTAAGATGGGCTCGGTTTGCCACTGCTCTTCTCTCAACACCGCACCACGCACATCAATAAATAGCAGAACAAAAGTGCCTCCTTGACTTTAGTTCACAATTAGCTACAGACCCTATACCAGGGCCGTAGTTTGTGAGGGAACATCTTCAAAATACGAATCAGAGCATAATGATAATGATTAAACTGAATTGTACGAGATGGTCAGGCCAGGGAATGTATTATGGTATAGCCAGATGAATACCGCAGCGATAAAGAGAGATACAGATTAGTTCCTTATGCTTTAACTTATTATAATGATGATATAAGTTGTAGGCTTGTAGGTAAATCTTTAATTCTAATGTAAGGTACTATTAGGTAGCTTCTCTTATACTTGTTGGTATATTTTGAGTAGGATCTTAAGAATTAATCCACAGTTTGGTAGCTACATGTGGATTTTAAGTAATCTTTGGTGTGTGTACTGAGATTTTAGCGACGGCACACATTTTAAGAGTAATACCACAGCATTATGGCAAACTCTTCCCACCAATTAAATTTCTTTATGTTCGTCTAGAAACGTTTTGGTATCTGTAAATTCAATTATTTACGCAAATTCAGTATAATTGTAGGACATATAGGATATTATACTACATATAAGATATATATAAGATACTACATATACTACATAATATATATGTATGATATGTACATATACCGCTATAAAATATTAAAAATATTAAAAAATAGCACATCGACAGTTCGAATTTATTTCCTTATAATATTAATCTTAATTCCAACCGATGTGCACTACACATGGCTGCAGTGTATTTGTAGTAGTTGTCGCAATATTGAATTTGCATAACTAATAAGGTTATCTTAACTGTCAACATATACATTTGTGCATTATACTCATTTGTGTTGGATATCATGTATACGTTAGCAATATCAAAATTATTATGTAGAGAAGTGTATCTTATTGTATGTTATTTAAGTTAGTTCTCTTGTAGTGCAGTACATGTAAAGAATTGAATGGAAAGAAAGAGTAAAGTCTGAGCATATGGATAGTCAAAGGGAGCCTTAACTCTTTGGCCACTTTCTTTATTTATAACACTTTTATTTTTGATCTTTTTTGAGATGTTGGCTGTATAGAGTCATGGTTGAAGATGTAAAGAGAGCACTTGTTGCCGTTGAAAAAGAACTTGCCTCAATGCATGCAAAACAGCGGAAAGCATAATATTTTTATAGAGAAAAGAAAAGAGAGGAAAGAACTGAGGAATGAAGTTAAGTCAAGTCAAGCTAAGCGGAGCTAAGAAATAGAAGGTAAAGGGAAAAGTAACTCGCCATGGCATGCCATACAAACTCTTTCAAGATACAGAATCTAAAACTACGCAATATATAACTTATGTATACTCTAGTTAGCATGGTGTGAATACATGTGTGTATGCATTTCTGCGATGTAGTACATACGACTAAGTGCCAAATATATTACAACGGTTCTATAGACACGACTTTATAATCTATTAGAGTGGAATATACGAAAAGTCGTAATATAAACAGAAACACGTCCACATATTATTAGATATATAGTCTTATCGTTAGTAAGTGTACAAAAATAGTTTCTTGACTAGAGAAAGTATGTCTCACTCTTAAAATACACAGAGAGGGATGTAAATGTCTATGCAAAAGCTATGGATGTGGGTTGGGGTAGATATTATAATATGCAAAACCATGTAATAGCTACTACACTAGGAATGCAAAGTATACATATAGTATGTAGGCTTTGTAGACAAAGAATACATCTTCACGTACGGAGAAACTTCCTTCGCAGTTTCACCACTTCCTTACATAGTCTGCATATGTATACTCATGTATTTCGTCCCACACAGTCTTTTCTAACTGTGTACTAGCATCTATGTAATGTACACACTAAATATTTATAAGTATGTGGGTTCTCTAAGGAGCGAGTACATATTCTATATACATGAATGTATATGGAACACTATAGAACAACTTTTAGCAAACTAGAGCCATTTAGAATACTATGTGTATAACTATCTGTATGTATGAGTGAAAAGTAGTAGGTGCTAATCTAGTATTGGCATGGCATGATCCTGAACTAAGGGAAATATATAAATAGTAAAGGGAAACGTGCAGATAGTCTAATGGAACTAGTAGCTAACTCCTGCTCTGCTGTGTGCTGCACGGTGAATACTTTATATCAAGATCAAGGAATAAAGTTTGATACGTTATGTTGTGTTGTGGAACGTGAAGTTGAGTAGAAAGGAGTTTAGAGTGAGGAAAGGAAGAAGAGAAGGGAAAATATACAAGTTCCTGAATATCTAAGTGTGAACAAAGACAAAATGTATCGCTTTCTGCGCTTAGTTAGCTTGCTGTCTCATCTTGAGCTGAGTTGAGATGAGTTGAAGTTTCTGCAACAGTAGATTTTATATTTATACTTACTAGCACAATACTCTATCTCTCATGTTAGTATTAAGGCGTATGAATTCATTATTTTGGGAGGTCTAGTGTAGCCAGATCAACTAAAATAGCATATATTCAGTGAAGCAATGTTTTAAAGTAGCGTAGCTTACATTAGATCTCGGAACTACTACAACAAGTGCATCAGCTCAAGTCAAGTCAAGGACTTGGAAATGTTAAACGGAAACTATGTATTATTCCTTGCTACATTACATACGAGTACTAATATAAATGTATATACACATGTTATGTAATATATCAGTGTATACTATATACTATGTCAATATGTATGTATATTATGTATCGTAGTTAAAACGATACGTTTATGCATTCATGTGCATGAAGCTGGAGCTGCTTTGCATATTTTACGACTCGCACTTAGGTACCCATCAAGGAATTCGTATACAGAGATTATACAGAGAATTTTGGAATGCTCACATGCTGGAATTATATAGAACTTTCTCCTTCAGTCTGCTGTATGCATAGAAAAATTAAAGCAGGCATGCATACGTATTACTTTGCTTTGCAGCGTCTTAAAAACACAAGTTCAGGTACCAATAGTACAGTACAGATATATCCCAGCCTAACAATACGTTCATCCTTATACATCCCCAATGTGATTTCACATAACTATTGCTACTTAAATGGATCAACTAAAAAAATAATATTTGCCTTTGTTTCTTGATGAAACTTCGTCAAAGATTTAATTGAAAAACATTGCAGAAGAGTTTATGGAACGAGGTCATTGAATAATTTGCATTTTTCTCCAGCCTGCATTCATAAATTAAAGTTCTGTTATTATTACTGACAATGAAATGCCAAATTAAAAGCAGGAGGAATATAGTTTTGAATATTTATAGACATAAGTAGTATTTAGTTGTGAATTTTCTTTCACCCACACTATAATAGTGTACTAATAATATTATACTTATGTAGCTGTAGTTTTAAGGTTACCATTTTTAGGGTACATAAATATATTAGGTATTGCATCTATGGTGTATTTATCCAATTCCATTCTTCATTTACTTAGGCATTTTTTATCGTATAGTAGTACCTGTATCTCTTATACCATATTTTAAATGTAAATAGCTAAAGTTTCCCCGTTTATATGAATGAAAATATACGTTAATGTAATTTGGAATAACATGGTTCTTTCTGGTTTCAGGGAAACCGGCGCCGTATATCGAATGGCGTGTGGGCGACGACACGGTATCCTCTAACGAGCCCATCTTCCGCCTTGAAGACGGCATCTTGACAAAGAAACTCAAACTTGTACAAGTTCGGAGAGAACATCACGGTGCTAATTTGACATGCTTGACTTTCAATTCCAATTTGACGGATCCATTAAGCAAAACTCTTCAGCTCAAACTACATTGTGAGTTCTGTCTGCCTTTCCTATTGTACTCCCTCTTATATTACTTTACAGAAACTTACTCTTATTAGCTTCCTAATAGACACTTTAAGCATCCCTTCATTCTTCTTTCACTTCATGTTACTTTCTAAGTTTCGCTACTTTTTTACTTTAACTCACTCAATTCCAATTTTACTTCTGTCTTGTGTTGGATTCAATTGAACTAAAATGTTACGCACTACTGCTTCGATGCTCCCGTACTGTCGCACTTATTTTGTGTTGTTCACCTTGCCATTTCATCCGTACAAGTACCTAATTAATAGAGATCCTAAACAAGTTCTAACATTTCTACGAACAATCTCGTTTATAATAATTGTCTGAACAAAATTCTTATTTTTTCATGGAATATCAACAGCAAAAGGTCTACGTCTACAGATCCTCACTTCTTGACTCACTTCTTTAAGAAAATTAAGTTTGCATATTGCTGCAACTTTCACTTAAGATATTACAAATAGTTATTAAAATTTTCCCTGAAAACTGTAAACTGACTAAAATGTAAAATCCTACAAAAGACTTGCCAGTATTGTAAGTAGGTATGTATAGTAATAAACCTATTGTCAAAGGTACCCCAACGAGACTTGGAAAAAAATCAACTTTTTGGATCCCCTTATAACATGGCATCAAATGTGTATCAATCGAAAGCACTAGTAAAGGGCTTTCAAACAACACTAATTTCATTTTTCTACGGTGTCCCGT
>JAQFYC010003591.1:0-20192 GCA_034694165.1 Tomocerus mixtus
TGTGACCCATTTTTGTCTAACTTGTACTGGTGACCCGTTCTCCTATCCGTGCTACCCATCGAGTCCCCCTTAAGCACATTTATTATGTTTGTATCCTAAGTGCGTTGGTGTTGTGCCGATTAATGTGCATTAATTGCCATTTTTGCTCAGGATAGCATTATAAAATGGTAATGCCAAAACAACATATCAATATCTAGGTATTATGGCATTGAGAACACAACACAAAGCATTCTGAGTATCATTATTTTAGTAAAAATCAATCCATTTACCCCGTAAAGGGATTCATGCAGAATCAAGTACCATTTTGCATGCATTTCGTTCGTATTAGAATAATATTGCATCATAATTATAGTAGAAAGTTGCAACTTGCAAGATGTAACTGTTATTCGTGGTGTGGTACGGATTTTTTATACGGGGCTATATAGTGTGATGCCTGCTGCTTGCTCTGCTTTTTTCGCTTTTCGTTCTTTCCATAGAATTTGTGAGAAATATTGAATGCATGGGCTGGCAATTTGGCAATACAATACGTCATACGTAAGAAAACGTAACTGTTCCTTCATATATACTTGTGCAATTGCAATGCTACCACATAAGTAAAGAAAGATTATTGTGTTGTGTGATCACTGATCATTCTTATTGCCTAAACTCGAGTGAGTGGTCTTACTGTATAGGCAGTATAGTACTAATAAGTACTATGTACTACTAAATAGTACAAAGATGTAATAATAAATGGGTCTCTTCCGCTTGACAAACTGATGAATATTGTCTTTATCGTCTTATCGCGTGATAGGTCTTACTGTTCACGAATATTATTATAGTACCCTGATCGTTTCTAGAAGTGAACTGGGACTCTTGTCAGACCCGTCCCGTCCCCGCCAGGGGAGCCAAAATTGGCAAAATACGAAATAGAGCTGTACCGACTAGCTATCGGGCACAAAGTGAGGTCCAACCACAACATACCATAAAGTAAAAAATCATATTCTAGCAAAAGCTTCCCTGAAACACGAATAAGAATGCAACATCAGTTCAGAAAAGCATAGAATAGTCTACATCTGTATCCGCATCAATCTAGAACGTTTTTGATTCCAAACGCAGTGCAGTGGAAGCAGGAAGGGATAGAGATTAGATTTTTGAAGATCAACATAATATGCAGATCTATAGATGAGACGACGACGGGATGGAGCTAATAATTATCCCAACAAGAAATTAGACAGATATAGATAATATTATGCAATTTTAACCTAATTAACCTGCTATGTACATCTACCCAATTTGATACTGATGCAAGTGTGGTACTTGCTGGGTAGTAAAATGGTAAATGGTAGTTTAGGTATATACGTTAAACCGTATATATTATGACCCAAGAGCATTGCATTTTTGTCTTTTAAACATTTAAACAATTTAGCAACTATTTTGAAAGGTACTTAACTTACTGGTTTTTACATATTGGAGTTGGATCGTACAAGGTGACGCAAATGAGGCGAATGGACAGGAGACGGAGAGAGGTAGCAGTTGCAGTTTTTTGTGGGGTCGCGGTCGGTTAGGTATATAGGTTAGGTATGTCGTTGTTGTGTTAGCTATTAAAGAAAGTAAGGCTATTATAAATATGGACGTGGCACGCTGTTAGTAGAGACGTAATCGAGAACACGCCCCAAGGTCAAATACTATTTTCATCATATCAAATTGGGCGTGGTTTGATATTCTCGGGAGCAGAGGGTGTTACTGCAGCTACCATTAAACATAAAAATTTTCACAGATCAACCAATGTAAAATGTAACAGTAATTATTATATTGTGCACGATATCAGACGGGAATGGCAGCCTCGTGCACCCCACTCAATCATTTCGTTAATTATTAAGTTTAAATAAACTAATATCTATGTTAACATTTAATTCCGTACTCATACTTACATATTTACCATATTTATAACGTAAATAATAAAATTAAAATGAGGGGAAATCCATTGGGCTACGAACTTAGGCTAAAAATTACAGCTATCATAAATAGTAAATAGCATTTGTGAGTGACGGACTCGGGTTTAGCAACTTTCATTGGGTTTTGGGTTTGTTACAAATAGTTTGCTGCTCTAAAAAACTTGCTTTGTTGATGTTCGTTGCACGTTGCGTTGCGTTGTTGTATATATGTATAAAAGTATAGTAGTACCTGGGCTGGGGCTCGGCTGCTATGCTATGCTGGCTGCTGGAACATGAATATTTTACGCGTGTAGGTATTCTTGGTAATAAGCCAACGAACTACAGAAAGGAAGTACACAGAAACACGAGTGAGTAAATATATTCTGTGTAAATCCCTTTGTTCGTCAGGTTGACGGATTGCCACTCCAGCCAATTGAGAGTGTGGAGGGCGCCAGATAAGCCAATTGGAAGCCGGCAGCTGAAATTGAATTATTTCAACGGACAATGAATGTTCATGATTGTTTTCTCTTTTCACTTCAAGAAAGACAGTTACATTAGAGCGAGAAGAAGACAGAAGCTGACTCTCAGTTCGTATAACTCCTGGAGGCAGTAGGATTTCTACGAATAACTGTAGCGTTTTAGGAAATCGCAAACGGCCAGGCCAGGCGAAAAAAGTTCTTCTCTGCAGTTGTTAAAGGTAATTAAATTAAATTAGTATGTTCCTGCCAATTTAACATTAAAGTAATCGCGATTAAAATGTAATATGTCAAAGTCAAGGTAAAATGTTGAATGCTGTGTGTTGACAATTTTGATTGTTTGACAGAATCGCGTGGGAAAGGAATTCTGCCTGGGAGGAGAGAGAATAGCTCGTTAGAAAACTTGACTTTCATCATTTAGCGTTAGTAAATGAACATCATGGAAAAGGTGAGGGTACCTGCTGCGGTTGTCCCGAAACCAGTAATCAATGCTGGAAGTACTACAACTTTGTCTGCCAACACAGAAGTCCCGGAAACAATATTTGACTGTGTTCAGAAAAAGACTTACCTCCGAGGGAAATTCCTAGGGAAGGGTGGGTTTGCCCGCTGCTATGAAGTCACCGAAGCCTCGGCGAATATTCCGTACGCCTGCAAAATCGTCAACAAAGCTCTCCTGCAAAAATCCCATCAGCGTGAGAAAATGGCTCAAGAGATTTCAATACATCGTGATTTGAAACATGAATATGTGGTCGGATTTCATTCTTACTTTGAAGACGACCAGTTTGTATATATCGTACTGGAGCTATGTGCCAAAAAAAGCCTGATGGAGTTACAAAAACGAAGACGCACCATTACGGAAACTGAAGCTCGCTATTTCCTACGCCAGATACTATTATCCGTTAACTACTTGCACGAGAAAAATATTATTCATCGGGATCTGAAGCTTGGAAACATTTTCATAAATGACGAAATGAGCTTAAAGGTTGGCGACTTTGGATTGGCCACCACTATTGAATTTGACGGCGAAAGAAAACGAACTCTGTGTGGAACTCCTAATTACATTGCTCCTGAAGTGTTGGCAAAGAAGGGACATAGCTTCGAAGTTGACATTTGGTCCATTGGATGCATATTGTAAGTAACCGTTTTTATATGCAATAAATGACTAGTTGTTATCAAATGTCATTTGGTGGTGCTTATATTAAATATATTTATTGATTAAAATTACAGGTATACTTTGCTCGTTGGTCGTCCCCCGTTCGAAACTCAAACGCTCAAGGATACGTACAGCAAAATCCGCCGTGCTGATTATTTCATTCCATCCAACCGAGTTAGCTCGCCAGCAAAACTGTTGATTCAAAAAATGTTACAAGTTGACCCTGCGGCGAGACCATCTACTAAGCAGATACTTAATTCTGAATGGATGAGTAAATGTAAGCTTGTAAATGTTGCTTGAGTTATTCCATCTTTGATGTTGTAGTTTAAACAAACAGAAATGAAAAACTAATGACTTTTTGTGTTTCAGTCTACATTCCTTCGGTCCTTCCGGGTTCGTGCCTTACGATGGCTCCACGTTTCGAGCACCGAACTAGCTTTGCATCCACTAGTTTGGCCATAGGACTCAAGAAGCCTTTAATAGAACATAATCCACGCTCTCCTGTTTCCTCTTGCTCAGGAAATGCCGTAGGCGCGGGAAAAGGGGTCGAAATTGGAAAAGATATTAAGAATCCAGCACCAGGACACATGCGACACTTGCAGAGACAAGTACGAGACTTGATTGATAGCAACCCCTTGAGCAAAAGGCCCATTTCTGATGGTAATATGCGACTACAATAATTATATAAATGCATATATGTACAGTATCAACGATAATTTTTGATTTGCTTTCAGACGATGCTGAGGATCCCAACGCAGCTCCTCTCCTCTGGATTTCGAAGTGGGTAGATTACTCGGATAAATACGGATTTGGATATCAATTGTCGGATGATTCAATTGGTGTCAGCTTCAATGACATGAGTCGAATGGTTCTTTTGCCTGATGGAACCCACACGCAGTACATCGAAAAATCAGGAGCCGAGCATTATTACACCAAGAGTGTTTACCCTGTAGACTTGCAAAAGAAAGTCAAACTCTTAAATTATTTCCAGCAGTACATGCACGAAAATTTACTCAAGGTAAACAAGGAAATTCTAGTATTAAGTTTTACGTTATTCGCATAACATTATAGTAAAGTTGTGTGTAACAAGTTTTCAAAAATAATATTTATAATACTCTTGCTGTTATGAATTAGGCCGGAGGAAATGCCATTTCAGCAGAAACTGCCCAAGCCACCCGATTGCCAAATATGTGGACTTGGTTCCGAACCTCTAGAGCTGTGGTCATGGTCTTGACAAATGGAACCCTACAAATTAACAACTTCCGTGATCATACAAAAATTATTTTGTGTCCCTTGATGAGCGCAATTACAACCCTGGATCACCATAAACCTATGCGCACGTACAAATTATCGTATTTGAAGGAACACGGATGTACAGAAGACCTGTACCACAAATTAGTTTATGCATTGGAGAAGGTAATAAAAATATCAACAGAAGTTCGCAATTTCTATTCATTAAATATTTTTGTGAATTGAATTGCAATAATGATTCTAACTTTTGCTTGAAATTATTTTAGTTGGATATCGTTTGTGGAAGTGTTAAATGTAAAGATCAGCGCTCTCCAACAAAGTGACCGTCGTGATGAACTCTCTTTAGTGAAGCCACTGCCAAAATATAATTCGTAATTTTCTATTATCTGGTACTAAATTTAAATTACCTGCCCTAAATTATTGTTTGTAATAGCGATGTAACGCATAATATTATACTAGTAGATTTCGACCGCGTTAATTGTTTAAATGTATTTATAAGTGTTCTAAACAAATTGTCTTACCTATGACATTATAAAATATAAGTATTAATTATGCATTATTAGTTCTATAAAAACAGGAGAATAATAATTAGGATATCGAATAGGATATCTAACAATTTATAATAGTTTTGTACCTTCTAATACAAAGATAATGTCTTTATATTTGACTGAAGTATAGGTATATAAAGTTCAAATCTCCAAATGAGCGTTAATTGTTTATTTTTATTGCATAATATGGTCCCTGTAATTGGAAAATACTCTATATTCCATTGCAATGATACTTATCCCAATCTAGAATATACATATTATGCTACTTTTATTTATGCAGACGTACCCACTAACTATAAATACCCACCAGTCATAAATAGAAAATACCTGTATTATTTCTCATAGTGAAAAAAACATATTTTCATTTATAGGGACTACTACTCCTTAAGTATGTTGCAAATTCATTGTTGTCTCCTACTGTCAAGCTTTATTATGCTACGAGTACGACAAAAGCTAAGTACATTACATAACACTCGCATGAATACAAATTGGCAGGTAGTTACCAAAAGGTTATTATCATGAAAGTCATTCCAAAAAGACACATGCAATTACAGATATATGTGTAATTTTCGATCGACAGAAATCGACATGGATGTATCACTACATAATAGTAAGAGAAATCCCATTTGATTCTCCGATATCCCCGAATCGGAGTCGAGCCTGGAATGCTGGAGCTATAGTTCTGGAGTGGAGTGGACTGGACAGGTGGTGGTGAGGTAGTCATGGACACAAGGAGCACAACTTACCCACACAACACACTTTCCCAATAATGTATTAGAGTTTTAGTTGGATTTGGTTGGGTGTCTATAGGAAATGAATGCGGGTGAGTTAGTGAGTATGAGTATAATATAGTAGTTAATAATGGCAGTAACAGCAATTCAATTCATCCAAGTCCAAGATACTTAATATTCAACACAAACGAATCACTCAAACTCAGTATTTTACTTATATTATAGTTAGTAAGTCCGTATACACAAACAAACAAACTCAATATAACCCGTTAGTAGTAGCGAAATAGTTAAAGGCCAACTACTACATAGAAGGATACACTCACTCACTCCTAATTGTCAAATCAAAAATCCTTCTGATACTTTAGTTAGTATCAGCAGTACCACAGTAAAGTAAGGGTGGCAGTTCAGTGCCACTGCAGTGCGGGGCTCTCTCCTTTCCTACCGAACTGTCACAATTATCTCTTTTAGCATAATTATAGGGCTTTTGGAAGAAGTGAAAGATAATCCTTTTAAAAACTACCCGTTACTGAAGTGACCTGAATTATTTCCCAAGGCTCAAAAGCATATTAGAAGACACTCGCATCTATTTATATTAACACTTTCACAAATATGGTAATTTTGATTTGATTAAAATCACAAAATATTAGCTTAATACTTAAAACCCATTATCTTCCTTAATTATCCAGTTTTGTTGTAATAATTACAATCTACAACCATAATACTAATATTTTCAAATTTTTTAGTGGGCTTGTCCTACATAACGCAAATTCAGCTTTATTGTGTTACGTTATCACAATTTAAATAGATTTCTTTTGCGTAACATGCAAGTTTCTAGTTTCTGAATATATATTCCTACAGACAGAAGATCCAAAATCCAAGCATTTATATGTTTATGGTTTATAATGCATGTCAGTAATTGTTGTCATCAATAATTTCCGGTGCTAAGTATTATGCAATATACATTATCGACATTATGTAATTATGTAAGGCAGATTGCTCAGTTATTGTGATAGTTCATTTTTTACGTAAGGACCGTGATAACTAATAGTTTTTCTTACATTTTTCAGGGTTTACTTTCACTACTGAGAAAGCTTGCTGTGCATACATCAGCAAACAGCGGAGTGGCACAGTACAGAATTTTGCTCCTTGGTTTGGATAATGCAGGAAAGACGACACTTCTGAAAATGCTTGCTAATGAAACGGATGATCATATGAAAACTAGTCCTACTCGGGGTTTTAATGTCAAAACTGTGCAAACTGATAGTGGATTTCGGCTCAATGTTTGGGACGTCGGTGGACAACGGAATATTCGTCCTTACTGGACTAATTATTTGGAAAATGCCGATGCACTGGTAATTCTATTATGAAACTATACCACTGCTAGTATGAATATTAATCACAAATTGTCTTTGAGACTGCCCTGTTTTCTTAATCATACCTTTTTTCTGTTTTATTATTTATTTAACTAATGCTTACCATTATTTTCAATTATCTATCTAATTTTTACTACTATCGCCTACATAAAGTGTTCTCGGTTTATTACCTAAGTATATTATAATTGCGTATATTTTGTATACTTCTTATAGCATGATTCTCCACGGTACACAGTAGAATATGAATGCTTATTTATTTATTTATTAACTACTAATATAAAAGTTGCGTTCTTTAATTTCGTATGATTGTTGCAGATTTACGTGATAGACAGTGCAGACAGAAAACGACTCAACGAAAGTGGAGAAATTCTATTCGATTTACTCGAAGATGAGAAAATGGCAGGTGTCCCTCTAATCGTTTTTGCTAATAAGCAAGATTTGGCGGATGCTGCTACAACTGCAGAAATCGCTCGATCCCTTAACCTGCATACAGTTCGGGATAGAGCCTGGCAAATTCAGGGATGTTCTGCTGCAACCGGGGAAGGCGTTCGGGTACGTATACTTTGCTGTGTTTAATAAAAAATAAAATATTAATATGTTCCACCTGAAAAAATTCGTGTAATTATTTTGGTTTTAATTTTCAGGACGGAGTGGAGTGGGTACTGAAAGCGATTCGAAAGAAATAGATCGCGAATTGCTTCCGTAATGCATTGATTATATAGGTCAGGTCATGCTAGGCTATTTTTATTTTTTGGTTAGCTACACAAGTACGCCTACTAACTAATATCATTACTGTTGTAGTTTAGGTAAATATTTATTTAATTTCATAGCTTCCCCTTATTAGTTCCTACAGATAGTATCCTAGTCACGTTTGTACAGATAGAAAACAATATAGTCTTAAAACAACCATTAATTAGTATTGTTTTTCATAAAAACAGGTAACAATTTGTCTTACTTTGTATGTACTGGAAATGAATTAATCGCTACAATACAATATTTTATTGAAGGTACTTAAGACACATTTTAATGCCCATGGAATTTACATGCAGTACTGTATTCTAATAATCCAATCGATATTTATTATTATGTAATACTGATAGGTCATAGTATTATAACCCTTAGTCCTAAAATCTAAGCAGGTAATATACTATTATCATAGGACTGTGTACATGTTCGTAAATCCTTTTACGTTGTTTTGTACGCATTAGTTAGACCTAAAAGGTTCTGCCCCCTTTTCCACGGCAGGTCCGGCTGGCGTGACAATCAAGAATTCAAGATTTCACACATCCAATATGCGTAAAAGTTCTGGAAGAATCAATTCGGAATATTATGTAATTTACTTTAACTACCACAAATGAAATTTGCAGTAATAGCTTGGCGTTTTGTTTGTCTTACAAGAATTGTGCAAGTACCTAGCTGAACTGAACCGATAGGAAAATCAATAATAGAACATAGTTATCTATAAGATATAATTATTGCGAGATACTATTGGATATAGATATACTGATGCAACGGCACCTATAAAATGATGACACTACATCTACAGACATCCTACGTGAACATTATCGAACCTATCTGTATGGTCACCGAAGTCATCGAACACCTTTCTCCTTTTACATGAAATTCAGTTAACTCATGCTTCTAATATAAAACGCATACTTAAGTAAGACCCTGGTCATCATACATAATATGCAAATAGTGTAACCATATATAACCAAACCATCCAGAACCTGAAAACGCCCCTTGAATACACAACTCTCGAGTTTAATAATATTTTATTTCACAAGTTCTACAATTAATCTTCAAAAAAGCTGTGTAACCTATGTAGTCGCATGCATTTCGACGAAAAACAATATACGAGTTTATATCCGAATCGAAACATGTTTTCAATGTATTGTAATGTAATGTAGAGGTACATCTAAATCTAATATATTAAATAAGTAGATGATAATTAATTATGTACTTACGATACAAAAGTATTATAATCTGTGAATAGTAGTATTTACTTAAAAAACTGTTATTAAACTGAAATCCATATCTGTGTATGGTAGTTGAGCTGTAATTCAAAAAATGCTTGTAGCCGAATTAGTGTGAGAATAAATTGTATTATTAAATTACAAATTTAGCTCTTAAAGTTGATTTTTGTCCTCAATACTTAGAATACTTATAGCTGTTATCCTACATTTTGAATCTATTATATAATCTATTGTTTTTTCTGTTGTTTATTATAAATATTAATATAAATATGTTTATTATAAATATGTAATTGTGTAATCATAAGTAAGTAGCAACTTATTTATTTATATGCATTATTTCGAGATGCACATTACCAGTAGTTACTGCAATGTTTAATTAGCTAGAATAAATGTAATATATATTCTTTACATACCTATTCACAATCAAAGGACAGGAAAACATTTAGTATTTTTTATATTAGTACATATATGTATGATTAGAAGGTAAAACAAAAAATTTGGTAACCTACATCTTTGTTGGACATTTTTTAGCTTTGTTATGTAATATTAATTTAAAATTACTTAAACGTACAATAAGGGAAAGAATGTGAAAAGAAGTATAATTGAATTTTGTTTATGTGTAATAAAATGTCTCTATTAAATTAAAAATAATAGATTTGTATTTGTCCCTTTATTCTTAAGGAAGTATTTTTCTTTTGTCATGAGAAATATTGGAACAAATACTTAAAAGTGCAAGTCTAGAGAGTCGTACATCGTACAAACATAGCCTCAAGTCTCAACCTGCCTCACCCACAGAATCTCACACTGCCACTCATTGAACTAACTCTTCTAATGGATCTTATTAATTTCCCAATATTTATTGCAGAACAATGACGTCCCCCATCCCATCGTTGACTCATTCTATGCTACTTATTGCATAAACTGAATATTATCCTTCTACGTATTTAAAAATTCATTTCTGTAATTCCTGCAATACTTTTAGTATTAGAAAAAGAGTTGTGTATGATTATAAGTAGGATACCTAGGTATTTACATGTATGTAATTTGAATGTCTAATTACATCACATATACATTGGATATATTTTGCATGGCGATACTTTCTCAAGGAACTTCATAACTCCAATAATCCAGAAAAGAATCAGCAAAGCGTCAAAGCGTTCGATAAAAAATTGATGAGCTGACAGAGACTTTCCATTACAGATAAGAGACAACATACGTAGGTAGGTAATAAACGTCATGAAGAAACTATATTGATAAAATACTGCTGAGAATAGTGAAGGGACTAATGCATGGCAACGTGAAGTGACTAACCCTGCTAAGGGCAATAACTTTACCTTACACCTTGCACCCCATTGCGTTCCTAAATTGTATTTGACTTCTCTGGACATTTTCAATCCATTTTATCTATAGCTCAAATATACTTACATTGTATTTAATTTTGTTTTACATAGGTAGATATGTTATGATTGATGACCTCGTAGCTAGCAATTGATAAATGGCACAACTTCGGATTAACTGACTTTTACCAATCGACATTATTCAAGAAAATTATGTCTCTAATGTCTTATTCATAAAGACTATAATGTTAAGGCCAAAGGTCAACTGTTAGTATTAGGTAGAAGCTTAGGGATATATGTATGTCATAGACACTAGGAATAGATACACAAGATTTAAGGAAGCCAACTACATTTTAATAACATAGTACAAGTTTACAGGTTTACAAGAATCAATATTCGTCTTATTAGGTTGAGGAAAAGTTATTTTTATCCCCTAGTATTCTATTACATAGAGTAGATATGTTTTTGTTATTGAATTCAGCAATGAAGAAATCTAATTCCCAAAAATATATTTTCGTTTTAATTCGTAACTACAGCAATTTCACTTTGATTCAGTATACATACAATTACATAGAACAATGTCATATTATGATAAATAGTACTAAAGTAGTCGAAGACAAAAAGCATGGATATGCAATGGATTAGCGTTATTAATGCCAAGCAACACGTGCAGTGAATCAGTTTTCTTTTTAATGCAACTTTGCATCACTAGGACCTAATTAATGTTAATGGTTATTTTGACTAGACTAGCAATTACATTAATTACACATTATACAACTCTAATTGCTATATCATTCCTCAATCAAAATGTTTACTGAGCTATGCAAATGCAGATTCCTTTATTCAATACTAAATTAGGACATGATATGCGAATGCGAATAAATAAGGTAGACCTGAATGTGTACATTTGACTACAATATCGTAATAATGAAACTGAGTGTAGACTAGTCAGCCATTTTGTGCATTGATGCTAATATTTCTAATTGTACCATAATATAAATATATTACTGCAAACCATTACAGCTTATTAATTAATATATTTATGTAGATAACTTAATTATTAATTATGCTCCACATACTTGTATGTACCTAATTTGTTATAGCTTTTTCAGGTTTCCATAATATTACACTTCCAAGCACATACGAAAATATCCATATTAGATTACGATATAAACCTTTCATACAAAAAGGTATTAGCGAAGCTGCCTAAGTAAATATTTTACGTGGGACCTGGATAAATGCTATGCTACCTGCTTATGCATTTAGGTAATTCTGATGAAAACAAGGTGTACTGTAGATATACAAGTCCACACTGTCTTGTCATCGTATCAAGTTGACAATCATAACAAAAACACAATTTATCCATGCATATTGCATTAACATACAGGCATTATATGTCATATTTCATGAACCTTGTAGTGTAAGATAAGGCGACAATAATTTATTTATAGCTCCCAGCTAAATAATCAACAACACATCCCAAATCTTTACTTAAAATGTGAATATGAGTGAAATTAATAACAAATGTATTTTTTATTTATTCATGTTGTCTACCAACATAACTGATGTAAAACTTCATTGTATTTTCCATCCATACATACTATTATAAGATTACGTGCAGCGTATTTATTTTCCCCAAAATGGAAATCATTCAATTCATTTTACTAAATCAGATAACCAAAATATTGATGTATAGTATTTTGTATTGTATCAGTATGGATGAATAGTTAAAATAATCCAGCTTGAATGACTGAAGATTCTTCAGTTAAATATTCATATCATATAATATGATGCTCTCTCTTATCCCTTAATGATACGAGATTTATAAATGGATAATTAAAAGAATAACCCTCTTGGAATGTACCAGAAGGACAAAAAAGTCGTATTACTATGTGTGTTAGAAAATTCAAAAGACTTTAGAATTAGCATATCAGTTCTTATATTATGCTTATCCTAATACTCAAGATGAAGTTGCATAGTTCTATGTGTACATATATTAAACTATCAGTTTCATCTTTGTTGACCTCAGGTCAGGTTATTATTAGATACCTATATATTTAGTAACATTTATGCTCAACTTGGTTTTTGTTCGAGTTCTAACGTAAGCCACATTTTTTCTATTGAGTTAAGTCAAGCCTTTCACGATAGAATCACATGCACCGTAACTGTAAGTGCACTGAAGAAATCCCGCCGTATGCGTGTCTTGTTCTATTTATCATAAGGGTGACTGTGATTTTGATTATATCCGGGTTAGTTTATTAGCTTGATTGATTAACAAGCCCTGGATACATGTAAAGTGTGACGTCTGATTGTACAAGAGTGCAAGTCTGGAACTATAGCCTGGACGATTATTTACTGGACCTGCTGGACCCAGTCTGGAATTAAATTGGACTATGGATTTTAATGGGGTATTGTGTCTTTCCTTTACAATTTGACTTTTGTCTACAGTCTATACGCATTAACTATTTAAGCTAACTACATATATCTTATAAATAATAAATATATGATATAGGTATGGTATATTATACTAAAACTAACATAACGCAGGCAGTCACGAATTCAGGATTAGGCTGAATGTATAATATTATGTACCTTATGTACATAATACTTACAATGTTACAATTACAAAGTACATGTGTGTACAATTCGTGTGAATGGATGTTATGCTTATAAAAATATGTACCGAATATGTATTTGTAGTTTTACATGTGCACCAGGCACATGTATTATGACATTGACAATATTTGTATTTATTATATAATTTTGTGGTAGGTGTTTATTAAATATCCAGAATCCAGATTAGCTAATTTATAGTACATTATATGTACTTACTTTGAGTTAGGGAATTAATAATGAAATATTATGCAATAATATGCAACTTGTAGTAAAATAAAAGCCATAAGTTATATATATTAAGGTTGTCTTGATACGGATCTTAGACAGCGAGGACGCTCAGACTCTGGACATAATGGGTTTAGGCATATTATCCTTTTGCATTTTCTTTTAAATTGTGCCAGAAATTCCTAGGGGGCTTGAGGGCGATATTTGCACTTTATTGCTAATAAGTGCCTTTTAATAAGGTTAAGTACCTCTTCCCATATAAATCCCTACTCAAAACTTACTTTTTTCAAAAATTGTTTTAGGCCATAAAAATTATCTAAATTATAAAAATGCCCCTTAAGCCCCCAAGGCAGAAAGATTATCCTTCAGAATATGCTGCTCATTTTTGTCTCATCTCCGGCATGCCCGTCCACCCCTTTTTAACACGTAATTTTGGGGGATTTTATAAAGAATTTTATGTTCCTTTCATATGTGTAGGCAATATAAGGCTTAAATTAGCTTTTAAGATCCTGTAATTGCACGTAAGTCCCTCTCAACAAGATTTTTCCCCTTATACATATAGTTTACATAATATAGCTTAGCTTAGCTTTTCTGAAAATATAAGAAACCCTCAGCGAACTTCTGTGTGCTGTGCTGGGTGGTTCACTCGTTCACTGTGTCTAAAAGGCATATATATATATATGTATGCATACGATTAGAATAGCATGTGCAATCATTTATTCCCAGCATGATTTAAGTATATTAAATAATATGCATATTAATAGTATCGAAATCCAAGTATCTATTTATGTATGCTATGTATAGATATACATGCAGTGCGTACATACATAAACAGCTAAAGAGGACAATAAAAAGTCAACCTTTTGCATAAGATAATAATTGTAATTTATGTTTACAAAATATAACAGCAGGCCAACACGTGAACATATCATTGACAAGACAAGTGATACAAATGTGTCATTTTGAAATGTCTTTTTTGAGTGCTGTATGGGTAATTGTGTGCTACAATATAATCATAATCACTATAATAAGTTTCCTGCACTATTCTGCTGATGGTGATATTTCTATGTATTTCTGCTGCACAGAGATTGCATTGTCTTCTTCCTATCAGCTACCTACCCCTCTCTTCTTAGTTCCTTGTAAATATCTACCACTAAAACAGTATCTACGTTCATTTATTTATCTTCTATCTACCCTATGCTTTAATGTGTTGTCTAATATTTGTCTATGCTAAATAGTATAATAGCGTTGACTCTGTTGACTAAAGAGGATGAGTATATTTACACATTTTTATAAACCTGCCGACCGAAATGGATTACGTACAGTAAAATAAAAGTAGTAATAATAGTGATAACCAGAACCAGATAACTAAAGCAAGGGGAAAATTATTCATGTGCAATGTGCATACGTAAATGGTGTATGGTGATTATTTACTCGTCATTTACACATCTATTTAATACACAACTGCAAAGTATCGCTTCTATGATTTCGTCTATTGTATTTTATTACACGTCTGGCTAATATAGATTTAGACGCCCCAGACAAGTTACAGATGCTATTTCCAAACTTCACATGTTTCACAGTTTCAAATAAATCAATGCACTTAGCTATAAATAGGAATTATTTATTAATACAAATATAAATAGTTGATTTTAGAAGAAGAATTGGAACAGGAAAAGAATTAAAAACAATTCTTGTGAGTCGAAGGAAAACTATCTAGGTACTTAGACTAGAAAATATCATAAAAATTAGACGATCACCAGCCAAATGATATTGAACTGTTGTTCCTTGTCTTGTCCTCCTCCGTTCGTTGACATTGTTTCATATTTGTTGAGAATTGAGATAAGTTTGTGGTGTAGGTTGTAATTCGTAATGTAATTGTAAGTGTTATTGTTGGTGTATGTTTTATAATGTCACATAAATACTCCATACACTTTGAATGCAATGATTACAATGTTGCATAAAGATATAAATGCATTCAGAAAGGAACAAGACGTGTTTATCCCTCCTAGTATATACTTATTGTTAGTGCAACTATGAAAATGCAATACATTTTTTACTAATAATGATCTTTTCATGAAAATAATCTAATCTGCTTATCCAAGAAAATGGTTTTAGAATGTTCCATTCCAAAGTGTGTACGCATTAAGAAAGTCTACTGCAACTGGCAATTGTCTTTGTTTAGATATCTTATACAGTATTTATTGTATAGGTTCCTTTAAATTCTTCTATGGAAAATTAGGGGTAAGCATTTTCCAAAAATATCCTGCCATATTATGCAAAGGTATACTTAAACCAAATTATAAATAAAATTCAACAAAAAATGCCTTCTGAATTGACCTTGCTAAATAACCAGTCTTTAATATTTCTAGGTGGGAAGGGGAATTGCATGCATGCTGTAGCGGAATGAAGTGTACAGAAAGTAGTTTATTGTTGTCCATATGTAAAGAAGTATAGGTCCTATTCCTTAGTGCTAAACTATAAGTAAGGCGTAGAAGATTCAGTCCAGTGTGAGTTCAAGGACGGTAATAAATTGACATTTTCGTAAAATCTGATTCTGAGAGAAGCTTAGCACAGCAATGTAACAACACACGTTCTAATATCATAGCTAGGGAGATGCACATGAAGCAAGGTCAAGGATAGGTACCTACGTACAATATAATACAATATTATACCGAAGCACAACAAGAACAAGTAATATTACATAATAGCAAGAAAAGGCATGCTGTGTGATGAAGATTTCTATGAAAATGAAGTGTAAGTACAACAATCCAAATCAGAATATCATAATGAGTTGCATTGCAGCAGGTACTTGATGACCTTAAAATTTACAATTAAGCTAAACTAGTTAGCGTGGTTGACGTAAAATATATAACGCGCTAGGAAATACATGATATAAAGTAAGATCCATAATATCAATAGTAAATGTAGGTAACTAAATAATAATTACACTAAAGATAGGCAGTATTTGTCTCCACTACTATGTTTAGTACTTTTTAACGCACAATTGTACCATGTAACAAAGAAAGATACACAGATTCTTATGTATTCGCTAGATGTATTGTTCTCATTCGTTTGTTGTCCAGTTTTTTATCACTATCTTCCTAACTTCCTATCTATACAAGCTATAACACCGCTTTATCTCCAAGATAGACTCACAAACAAGTCCGTGTAAAATACAATTTTATCTATTGGGGCTTATTATTGTTATCTATCCTACCATAATACTCGTATCATCATCATAATTCGACTACAGGCTCCAGATCTGGGAAATTAAAGACGTAATTTGCATTCGCATGACTAATAAAACGTAAAGTCTTTCAATTAAGCCATTTTTCTATGTAATTTGAGAATAATTTTTAAAATTGATGATACGTGAGAAGAGAGCGATTAAGCTTGTGCCGTGTATGTGGACGTGGATTATATTGCATTTCCATTACTAATGAAATGATCCATTTACCCTAATTGTCCTCCTAATTCATACTTATGATTTAAATACTATTACAATTTTATATAAAATATACAATTGTAATCATTATACATAAAAGTGTGGCACGTGTAGTTGTGTTGTGCTGGAGAATGAAGATACAATTATTTAAGTAAGGTTACTGCAATATTTTTGTGCTTGAGTGGTGGATAGTATTTGGAAACTAGAAACGAACTCGCACAACAGTACACGAAAGTGTCTGAATGTAAGTTTAAGTGGGTAAGTCTGTATTAATTGGTTCATTGTATGTAATAATATGAACTGAGCACGCCGAGCCGATATTTGTGTGATCTGGTGTATGTAGTACTACGTACATATAACCTTGAATTACATGATACTTATATAATGATAAATAAGCAGTTAGCGTTTATAGCGATATAATATAAGTACTGTTGTTATCATTCAATGCTCTAAATAACCTATCCATTAAACTGCAATTAAATCCAATATCTGTAATACCTTCAGTATCCAATCCAATGAAGATATAAGCAGCAATAGCTATAATATACAGAACGTTATATATGCAGCTTGACAGCTTGAGGTGTCTAAAAGTCCTTACAATTATTAACCATTAGAATTATTGCCTGCAAAATGCTATATCTTATTTGTGATATTATTTACTGAAGTATTTAAGTATATACTTGGATAAATAATATCACATATAAAAAAATATTAGAGACAAGTGGCAGTACTACCACGCACTTGTCCCTAATATAATAGCTTTTCCCATAACGACTATTTACTTGTCATTCTTCATTATATATTCTTGATAGATATCTTATCTAGGTACGTTGCAGTAGACAATAGGTTATTAAGAGATTAGTAATTTACAATGTTGGTTATTGGAAAATAATCTAGTAATACTATTTTGTACCAATATAACTGGAATTGCTTAACTAATACTTAAAAATCCGCCCTTAAAATATACACTTTATTATTTGGGTGTGAAATACATACTTGCCGTGAAGGAAGGAAATTCTTCTAACTGTACCTAAGTATGATACACTTCTGCAGATGTATTTTTGTTTTTTAATTCTTTATAAACATGAAGATAATGCGATGCAACAATGTTACAATTTACAATTACATGTACCTATGTGTATAGGTGTAACTGCATATATATATTATGCAATTTAAAGACTTTAGATTACCATAAAAATAAATATAACATAATACAGATATAAGATTCACATGGATTGCCCCTTCACCATACTATTGTTCTCTGGAAGAGGAAACTTTGCTTTGCAGCTTACAAGGTTACATAATCAAGTTCACTTCACATTGCATTGTATAATATATTTACATGGACATAGTCATAGTCCATTTCAGTTCATAGAACTATACCTTAAATGTTTAAAATGTATTCTACGTAAGGTAGGTACTTTTCCTTACATAATATACACATATATAATCTACCTGCACTACATGTAGTATTGTAGTGTAAGGTAGTCGATTCCTATTGGTACTTAACTGTTATATTTTAGTAAGCTAAATAATTTATTCATCTTGTTAAGATAGGTAAGTTTGTGAAGGTCCATTTCCATTGGCACTTTTAATTGCATCTGTCTGTCTTGTGTGTATAAGATCTTTATTTGCATAAGGTGGGAACATTAATTGCATTTCACCTTTTTATTTTTGTGAATTATATTGGAATTAACAATGAAATATCGATTGCATACTATTATGTACTCAGGAACGCATATATGAGTCTTTTGTAAATAAAAGAGATACATAGAGAGGACAAAAATAGTATTGCCCAATTCATCTAAAATGAGTCACTTTTCCTATCAACACTTTGTGTCACCGTATTCCATAGTATGTAAGGCAGATGCAAATTACTCCATCCCATCTTGTATCATTCATTACTATTAAGCTTTCAATTTTCAATCATGTCCTTTGCAAATGCAGTTTTTTCCGGTTTTCTTTCCTTACATTGTAAATAATATTGTAAAGATGGAGAAGGAACAAGTTAGTTGGACCTAGAAGACAGAAAGGAAAAACACAATGACCTCTATTCATGCATCTTGTGTCTTAATGGCAGGCTTTTATAGCAAATGGCAAAGCAACTTTGTACTTATTTGCCTGTGTTATAGAAAATACATCTTGCGTGCATATAGCATGAGAAAAAAATCTTTACATCGTAGATTTTGCATTATAGTTGCATATTATAGGTACCTACTACACGATTCAATAGTTGATACAAGTATACTACATATTTATACTATATAAATGTTACATCATCTTATTGTAATTCTCTATTCATGGGACGACGTAAGAACTATTTAAAACTACATACATCATAATGTGTAGGCAAAACAGGACAGGACAGTAACTTTACCAGTTTGGTTTGGTACTGGTACCTTTTGCGAACTTACTTTTGTTCAGGAATTTTCTTCGCGTTCTTTGCGATTGCGATGCGATCAGCAAAAACTGGGGAATGACTCATCATACTGATGCACAGTCATCTTTCACAGTTGAATTAAAGAGCAAATATTTTTATTAATAAAAACAAAATGTATAGTACAATAGAGATAGCGATTTGCATTTTTTAAACGCATCATACATTTAAATGTATTTCCATTACTCCATATAATATGTAAAAGTACAATTAAGTTAAAACAATGATAGGATCAGATATGTTGGCAAATAATCTTAATTAAGGACAACCAAAGTACATAATAATTATTCATACCTAATAGGATTAGGTCAATTAGTCATTCAAAGGTACAAAGTGCATGGTGGCAATAACAACGTGGTAAAGTGACCTTTATTTATTTGGAAGTATTTATTTGCATATAGATATATCAATTATATTGATATATCTATGGTGCTGCATCGCATAATCGCATCTTTAGGTCCAGACAATTGAAAATCTTCTAATGAGATTGTTTTAAATAGCTGCATTACAGTACAACTCCATGTACTAGTTTTACAACTTCGTTTCTCTCTCTTTATCGGGTGTCCGTCGAAACTCGCATCGCAATTCATTGATTTTTTTTTGCTAATGAAAATAGTTGGTCTCCCGACTGTGTCTGGCTGGATAAAAACCGTTAGCATACGTGTGCTGTTCTTGTGAACACATCCTGTGTTTACGTAACGTTGTGTG
>JAQFYC010003592.1:0-20187 GCA_034694165.1 Tomocerus mixtus
AATCTTATGTTTTGTTGTAAACGAAGATTGTATAGAAAAGTAGCAAGTTATTCTGAGTAATACTGCTAGTTTTAACACTTACCTTAAAAGAGTATAGAGGATATGAATATATTAAGTACATAATATGTACTATAAAGTACAATTAATAGTACTATTACATCATACTTATTGTTGGCTTAAGTGAACTTTAAACAAATAAATATTTACACATATAGTCAACAGTATAGGATTTATAAGAGAAGGTACGCTTTGCTATTTGATATCGCCATAATATTGTGCGTGTAAAATTTCCAAGAAGTTTTGCATAGGAGGAAAGCAATAACCAGCTAAATCCACTTTCCTTGACTTTTTATCTGTTAGGTATCGCTGAAATGATATACCCATGTAGTATTCGTGTTATAGAATTTCATTCACTTCAATTCGCGACAGAGACAGTAAACATTATATTTAGTGCACATTTTTATGGACACAGGATTACGATGTGAGACCGTATATAAATACACACATACTTTGCAGATATATATTGCGTATGGTATGTACAGTATAGTATTTATCTGTATGTTATATGTATTAGATACTAACATTAAAATAATAATCCCTCCATTGCATTCGAGTATTAGATCATAATGTAATGTAGGTATTAATAAATAATATTTAAGTACTTATAGCAGATACCATCACCCAAAACAACATTAGATATTTGCTGGCAATGTTATTCAACACATGAGTGTCTAGATATGAATATCTTTGTAGTACATACATTTGAGATAAAATTTTACGTGAGTGCTGATGTGGACGCGTCTTTATGTTATTCCTGAGAAGCTGTGTGTATCTGTATGCATATTTACAATAATACGGTTCTGTTTTGTCTGTCTGTTGCTTATGGAACATTATTCTGATGATGGAACCTCCATATCAGCGAAGCAAATACAATAATAAATACTACCTACCTATACAATACACACAACACACGTACTTCCATATTATCACATTTACATACCTACTACTTAACATTAGTTGAGAACCTCTCCACACTCTCCAGCCAAAGCAAAGCATGTTACAGTCCATGGACAGACTTTTCGTTTCGTTTTCCTAAGCTCTCCTCTTATCATTATATTATTTGTCATTCAGACTCAAACTGACTGACTGACTAGCTTTAGCTCCTAGGCATTGCATAATGGAATGATTGTAGTAGACAGACTCGAGTCAAGTTAAGTCAGCATGAAATCATCTTTCTCCTTCAACATACAGTTTACAGTACCACTAGCACATTATTTACAAGCTTCTAATTACAACAGGAATATTTCATTCAATTCTCCCGGAAAACTTGCTAATTGCTAAGCTCTAAACCAAAAGTAAAGTTTGGATTTGGATACTAACTACTAACTACCTACCTAACATTTATTTTGCACATATTTATTACTTTCAGACCAGAGCAGATAGCAGACAGGTCAAGTCAACAGAGAGCAGGAGTCAAGCCCGAAGCATCAAGGCTTTTCAGAACAATACAAGAATATTCATAAACGCAGGCAGCTAAGCTGGAACCTAAATATTCTTATACAGATACATAAACTCATCTACATACCACAACCTAAAGATGTACGTGTTAAAACCAAAGGAAGCGTAAAACAAACTGGAAGAATCAACAGGTGCTTGTTATTCTTTCTTACCTCACCTTTCTTTGGTATCATCCTCATCAGTGGTTTGAAGTAATTGTAATATAACTATTTGAATACAGATATTACCTGTCACCAGTACAATTTACATACACAATTTAAAAAGGAAGCATTTAACACGTTTACATAACCTATTGTTTTGTGTATGTTGTTCATTAAAGTTAAACCCTAAGCTACGCAAAGCAAATAACCGAATTTCCAAGTGCTAAACGTTTTTATGGAATTCAGATGTAAACAGTGTACTAACAACAGGCTAAACATTTGTGAAACATGATTTAATCTACATGTAGAGACATAATAAATACTCTATAGAGTCTATAGATATAATATATTTATTGTCTGCTACTAATACCTACGTAGCCTCCATGCGTGTGAAGTGTGATAAGATTAAAGTCGACAATGAAACTATCACCTAATTAAAATTCCCATTTTATTGGCAGCTAATTACTAATGCTATCAGCTCGCAGCGTTTATATCATATGATGTCCAATCTGCAAACAGCTCTACTTGGAAAACAACAGAATATTTACAAGCAATTTTACATTTATATGATCAACATTGTACATCTACATGCATAAATGTCTCAGTGATATAAATATATTATTTGTGCATCTAAAATCTGCTATAAAAGATAATGTGTCACGTTCAACGTTCACGTTATTAGTTGGCGAATGACTAAGTTGTTTGTCAGCACACCTCAGTTAATATTTAATCACTAATAGAAGTTTCGTGTTGTATTTGATATACTTATGAAATCAGAATGTAGGTGGTATAGGCACGTTATGTATTTAAATGCCTATTTTTGCACATGACCCACCTGAAGAAGAATTAAGGGCAAAATGAAGCCAATCTTTATTAACTATCTAGTGTAGGTATATAAATATTAATCAATGCAGACAGACAAGACAAACTTACCAGACTCAGACTATACTTAAACACAGCCACAGACTTTATATTTAAGTAGTTTGGTTCGGATTGGTTTGAACTGCAAATATATTTACCAAAGTTAAGTATTGAACAATGTGACTGTGCTGAATATTGAATACGTACGTACGTAACGTAAACGCAAGTTAGTTTAGTGTTCAAGTGGAAAAAATACGCTTACATATGTAAGTGAATTCATTTCGCTACTAAATTCATTATCACGTTTTGCAAGGAACCAAGAAACGCCATCATCTCATAATCTCATGCTGAGTTGCATGCAGAATAGATTTCCCGACGGAGTTGTCTTCTCTTGGTGGCCCACATCATAATGATATGTAAAGGAATATTATATAAAGGTACACCTCCACATATTTTGTTAACTACTATAATTTTTGGTATCTTGTATGTATAAAGATGTAATTTGCGTGTTGTACATATTGTATTACACATATATTTAAATAGGTACATTTAGCGTTCATATGTTTGCCGAAATATTAGTTAATTTAATCCGTCAGGTAAGGGAGACTAAGCGACTAATTCAGAATATTAGTAGGAACCGATATTACATAACACAACTACAACCAAACCTAACCAGCTCTTGTTTTTAGCACTTTGACTTGTAGATTACATGATAAGTACTACTCATTCATATCAGTACTTGAGCTGTGTATTATTTATGCTTTGCATTAAATTACACTCCACGAGCGTTATGCTATTTTCTTTCTGTGTGTTATACTTTGCATCATTCTCATTTGCACATTGGCAAATTTGCCTGTGTAGCTTCTTATGACTTAATGTATGTAATTTCTAAGTGAATCTCCTTTTGTTCTTTGCAGCAGAGGTGAGAGTGAAGTGAAAATAAGTTCAGTTCAGGGTGTGGTTTACAATCTGCATCTTTGTAATTGTGGCTACCTTCGTACTGTGATTTACTTTTACAATAGTGTGAGGCGACGGAAAAAAATTGCAGATTATTAGCAAGTTTTAAAGAAAAATGAAACTTGAAATTGACTACTGTCTGGAGAAGCCTTTTGGATTTGCACTAATGGGTGCGCTGTAATCTTCAATACAAAAGTGTTCTGGTGTACTCAATTATAAATATTTATTGCTGAACTGATCAGGACAGGATTTAAACCGGATCCCAATCCCATCGCTCAGCTTATGGATTAACATAACCAACCTTCACTGCCAAATAATACCAATTTACATTTACAAAATACCACCAAGATGTTCCGATATTTCCATACAACTGCCATCAGCAAAAATAGATATCTTCCCTTAATTACTATCATTACGTGTTTCTACTCATGCTATGCAGCACGTAAGTATAACTACTCATTTTAATATTACTATTTATTAGCGCTTACTATTAATTTCATTTATTATTAATTTAATACACTTTAATAGTGTAAAGAATTATAATTATAATAAAATAATGTACTAGAACGAGAAGAAACACATACTACAGTATTATACGCATATAAATAAGTATATAGTTGCTCCAATAAAAAGTAACTTTAATATGTATAGGTAATGTGATTGTGCATACAATCTTAGTGGTCTGCTATGTAAGCTTAGGTGGACATATGTGTTTAGGATGGGTACTTTACTGTAATCTACACAACTCAACTAATTGATGGACAAAATTCAAGATAAGATAAAAACGGCAAACAATATAAAAGTTATCTAAAAATATAGCTCCCAAATGTTAACGCAAGTCCGCAACCTTGTGCGTTAATGTTTTTCTTACTATACAAAAATAATCTACAAATATGGGAGCTATAAGTAACATACGCGGAGGAATATATTTTTGCGAGTCATGCTACTTAAAAATTCTCGGGAAGATTAAGACCAATTACTAGCATTAAACTCTGGCGAGCAGTAGATTCGTAAGTAGCAAGCAATAGCGATCTATGTAGGTAGTTGTACTTATGCTGCATTTTGTAATTTAATCTCTTCTCTTGCAGTAGTCTACTCTTTGTAAAACATGAATATATTTAGTAATAAATAATATTCAGATGGAAGTAGGTAAAGGTATGTATGTAAATTACGTATGTACATATGTAGGTAGTGGGTAAGGCGCTACAGAACAGAATCAAGCTAAGCAACTCAAGTAAAATAGAATGGACATCTGACTGAATAGTAATGTAATGATGTTATACAAGATAATTTAGATAGAAAATACAATACGTCTATCAAAAATGTGTGCAGGATCATTTGTTGTAGACGCATCTTATAAAAATCTCATCTTACATAAGAAGATATTATGCAGGTAGGTTGTAGGCAACTTATATTTGTGTAAAAAAACATGTATGCATTCAATTCAATGTGTTAGTAGGCCTACTAATTTGTACTACATAATATATTTATGTCTTATGCTTAGTAAAGGACAAAACATAATATAAAAAAATCCATGTGGCTCATCGTCAAATTGGTTTAAAGTAGTTAGCTGTATTACAAACGCACGTTTTTGCATTCTACTTGTATGCAATTCTTTGTTCAATTTGTATTATCAAACAAATACAATATTTGTAGTGCATATACGCATAACACACACTGCATACATAGAAAACTCTGCTTTTCATACTTGGATACAGAACAGAACACTAAAGAAAATGATGTGTCGATCGAAATCATTATACAGTCAGAGAATAGGCAAAACTTCATCTAAATAATAGAGCCAACATTCATGCGGCAGAGGCTTAAAGAACTTTTTGTGGATTCAGTGACCGTCCGCGACAAAAATGAGGCAATTCGTGCTTATCCCTTGGCGATTTCTTTAGGCTGTAGACTCGTTCTTTAATCTTTACAAAATTCAACTACTACTTATTTATCAAGCTAAAGCCAAGTCAAGCCACTATACTACTTACTCTAGGCAGTCGGCTCGGCATGGCAATGTTGCAGTGAATCTTGTACTTTGTATCGTTGTGTATTTAATAGTGCATTCCGGTATTCAAATCGTATTAAGTGGTTGAATTTATAGTTAACGAATGTAGGAACACACTCACTACACTAGTTACCTTCGCCGTCTACCTATATTTTCATGAGCTCTCTCACATACTCGCATCCCGTCGAAATGTACTTTACCACTCGTAAGTAGTAGTATGTATGTAGAAGAAGAATTGGCAGTCAATTTGTTTTGTTGGCTCTGATGCGATGCATAGTCTTGGTCATAGTTGGTTTTCCTTGGTTGCAGACTGGATTGAAGCTGAAACTACACAGAATGAATTCAAATGCTGAAGCAATATTTATGAGTCGCCTATGCAGATTTGGGTCTTATGTACTGTAATCTAAATCTAAAGTAGCATCCGCAGGGTTTCAATACATACACTCTCAGGTTGGGACGTTGAATTACTTCAATGTTTTCAGCAGTGTTGCGAGGACTTGATTTGACTGCTATTATGTGGGCAATAAAGTGGTTTGGAAATATCTAATGGTTGTTTGAACTATTTTGTATTACATACATAGACAATAAATAACAGGTACACATTAGCGCATCATTAGAAGAAAGTTTTCACATCCTAAATACAAATACTAGTACAGGTGAAATGTATAGGCATGAGTTTTTGCATATTTCTAATGCTAGAAGTATAAGGAGTTAAATGAAATTACCTAGTTACCTTTGCATTTTTGTAGATGAGTAATGTAAATAGTCTTACAAACTGCTATAAACATCCTGTATTAAGTACATTCATTAATACTTCACTCAATCCCTCACGGGGGACATAGATTTATGCAGTAAAATAGTTAATGCGGTGCTCTTTCTGTAAAATATTGACGAAAAACAATGTTTGGGTTTATAACTGTTGTATCTAATCGTTGAAATGGAAATTATATTAGAAATATTTGTATATGCAGATGTGTAGTCAAAAGCACAAATTTTAAAGATAAAAAAATTGTTTCAAGCTCAACATTGGGTTATCCTAAGCATAATGTTATAACTTCTACTATCTTTAGTACCAAGGCAGTGTCTATGCATTTAATTTTGCCTATCAAAGTCGAAATTAATGTATTTATATTAATAAAACTGAATGTCATGAGTGAAATAGATAGGGTTATGTCATCTGCAACAATATAGACTTGTTAGCAGTAAGGTATGTTATTGCATTAGAATAGCTTAGCTCAACAGGATGCTACCCTACGCGGATATTGCTGCTTCTATGCAAATAAAAGTCAGCATGAAGCTATACTTAGATATGCAGTGTGTGCTAAGCAAAATAAAAAACAAAGTCAACAGAAGTGGTTGACAGTGACAATGGAGAATATCATACACATTAGTGCAAAGGAGAAGATTCCTCCCATAAACTAGTAAGACAAATCCATGGAAGCTTGAAATGTGTAGTCATTGCAAATTGTAATTATCCGTACAACTTAATTAGGCATGCGTGTTTGCGTGCTACGTAAGTAACATTAGTTAGGCAGACAGCTATGGCGGCCATAATAGTATGTGCATACAGCATTTAAAGCTTTGAGTATTAACTGAATTGCCTAATTGAAATTAATGACCGTCTGATATTAGAAGGAACACCTTTAGCATTTAGTTACACTACAAGCTACAAACTATGTACTACTGGACTGCTATTATTTAATGTACCTTCTTGTATCTTTATGTAAATACACACTCATTATGTTCACGGGTTGTTACAAAACTAAGATGTATATTATTTACTACCTACTACTATGTTTAACATTACTTTCACTGTTGTTTTCTAATTTTGATTTTGCATGATATTTCTTTTCCATGACACTTCTACACCTAAGCCGATTATTGCACAAAGCCACCAGACAGAGGGCCATGCAAAGACGATTCACTAAAATTTTATTTCAATCCTGAAGATGAAAGCTGTTATATATTTTTGTTTGGGGGATGTCGTGTAAACGATAACGTTTTCAATGACGGTGACACTTGCATGAAGGTCTGCACTGGAAATGACACTTCGGTGGAAGGTATCAGCACGTTTATGCATGTAATATATGCTTCCTATGCATTTGTAATGCTAAACAGCTAACTGTGCAGAACTAACAGACATTTCTTCCTCTTGGAGATAAACAAGATGCCTAACAGCGATTAATTTTCTAACTCTTGCCTGTGCCTTGCCCTATGTAACTATTTAACTATTTACATTATAATTAGCCTTAAAATATTAACAGACAAATTATACAATAGTAGCCTACAAGCCTGACTTACAAAAGTAACTAGTCATACAACTTAGATCTAGCAACACTTTAAAATGTTAAACCTAGCTAATGTGCAAAAAACACTCATCTTTTACTCTTATCGTAAATATCGTTTGTACACACATACATAATAAGTGTTTACTTTTGAAAATGGCCCTTATTTATAGAGGAAACTGCATACATATGTCCTTATTAAGCGAAGCAAACTTATCTATGACGGCAATTAGGGCCTATTACTTTGAAAACGTTTGAAGATTGAATAATAAAGGAACATGTACTTGTGCATGACAAAACATTTGAGTTCAACAGTATTTGTAACCTACACATACACTACAAGGTACTTATACTGTACCATTCAGAATTTCTGTTGTTTATTGTTTGAATTTTTCAACCCTCCTTACTTTACTTACTCTTTAGCTTTAGCTACACTCCCACAGTATATGCAAACAGATACAATACAACCAGGAATCGAATGCATAAAGTATTATTACAAAGTATTATGCATGTACAGTATATAATATGTAGTTAGTATATCCATGCATATCCTACACTTTTTGATAATATTCTACATCCTCACCTTTTGTTTTAATTTGACACACGCCCTTCCTGGCCGTCCATCAATTTGAGATTTAGCATTTCTTGCCATTACAAAATATTATCAATAGGGAAACACTCAGCTTTACATAATCAAGTTGTATTTTGTATTACTCAAACTTGAATTTTAAACAGGTAGGCAATGTCAATAATTTCTTTTGTTTTATAATTTTCTGGGTCTGGCTTGGTTGGCCTGGCCTGGTTTGAGCCCTGGAGAATCATAGCAAGCGTGTCCGCGTGTGCAATATGTTCATCTAGTAGAAGTCTGACTGTCAAACAGGTCTAGTATTCCGACCTGGCCGTGGCTTGCCCTGACATTCCCTCTATGCTTATCTCATTATTCAATTTTAATTTCATGTCAGAATATTTCTGTAATGACGAGTTGTAGGCGGGATTAAATGGCAAAGGCATAATCATAACTTAATTCTAATCTAATTGAGCAAATCAAAATATTTTTTTACTTCTGAATATGGAAAAATATTGCTGAAATATTATTATCTCACGAAATGTTAATAAAACTTTTAGCTGTTGTCTGTAACCTAAGACTTTAACATAGCAATAGAATTTTAGGGGTAACAGGATTTCAGTAGCAGAGCACATAGATAGCATAGCACGATTGATATTAAACATTTTATACAGATAAGGCTATTTAGCATTTATATTGATTTGTAGCAAGGTAGAATCAAATATTAAAGTTGTTGCTTCTGTCCTGTGGGTCAATTTAGTAATACGATACAATGCTTCTGAATTAGCGATCCTATCCTTCCTCCCATTTTCAATGCAACAATAAACACATTTACCTGTACCAATTGTTAAACAAAATTACAATTAGTTGCAAATTACGAAATTACAGTGAAGGTAAAGAATTTGATTTCAAGTTTTGATTGATTACATTTTTTTGAAGATCCATTAAAAAATTCTACATTAATGGCTAAATTCCTTGCGGTGTAATAAAATCGTATAATATACTAGTGCTTACATCTATGCTGATATAAAACAACACCTGCCTAAGTACATACAATATAAATAAGATAAACACATAGAGATTCATAGATTCTCGGAAGGAATACCATTGATATTACATATTATTATCAATATAATTAACTGTAGTTGAATGCATGCCATAGTTAGGAATATTATAGTAGATACACCTACATATAATTGGAGGCAGCTGTTTTATTGAATTGACAATATTACAAATAATTTACTTTTTCATATTGTTGTGCGACAATATTACAAAGATATAAGGCTACAATCTCATTCAGGCCATGCTTTAATCACTCTGCAATAACAATAACCTACAATCTTCAATCTTCAGATTCATCTACATAATAATGTCATAGTATAAATACAAATAACTAAAGTTAGAAAAATATTAATTAGTTCCAGAGAAATGCATTTTGAGTTTTTGATTTTGCGATTTTTTAAAGAGTTATTAAACTTTATGCTTATTTATGGAGCTTATTGATATGACTTAAATATAACGTGAATTGACATAATATTAATTTCAAACTTAACCCGATTGTAATTATTCTGTATTTGTATCAGTATTTGCACACCTAACCTATGGAATCATCCATAACAAACTTACAACTTAACATTTAATTAAGTTTTCAGTTAATAGCTAAAATAAGTGTATATCTTACCTGTCTTAATGTGCCGTGTTGTAAATATGCATGGAGTTTATTAACTAGGTAATTACTTACACTAATACTACATAATAACATGTGTCTGTAACTATATTTAGAAGAAGATGCAACTACAGGTCCGTCGTTGCTTCGTGTTGATCGCCTTCCATTGCCTGGTCCTGGTAAAGATGCTCCTTCTGAATTGGGAGAACTGCGAGAACGTCCATCGGGCTTTGAAACAGAAACACCATATCTCGTGTTAGATACCGGCAGTGGGAAATCTACATTTACATTTGCTTCTCCTTCTTCATTCATTCAGCTTGGACCTCAGGAAATCTCTAGATACCAAATAAGGTATGAAAAAGGATTTTGATTTTACTATAGACATACGTCATAAATAAATTGCCTCAAACTTAATACAGCATATTATAATTATAACGCAGCGTAGGTAACTTATACTTATGTATTACGTATACCTATAAAAAATCTCCATACCAATCTTTAATCGAAAAATGTACATAATATATGCAATGCCATACTCCATGGATCTTATAAATATAATTCATCTTTAAAGTGCCCTATACAACATACCTAGAATATACATACTACGTTTGTAACTATATTACTTATGTCTTGTTGTGGTTAATACTAATAGAAGGTAAACCATTTAATGGTGTTTAATGATCAGTTAGCAGAAAGTTGGTAGATGAATAAATGGTGTAGTATGATAGTGGTGCTATTTATTTACGCTGTAATTGGTAGTAGCAATAATCTAGTTTAAAAGAGCAGTTTGATTTGATATTAAATAGAAGTAGTGTAGTGTAATGTAGTGTACCTAGTGTGATGAGATTGATTGTATTGTGAATGTTGAAAGTAATTTAGGATGGAAAAGCAACTGATCCGGATTTATGTTTGTTAAGTATTTCACGATTTGGCATCACTTGCCACTTTTCAAGTGCAAATGGACCAAAATTGCCAGTTTAGCACTCCAATAAAACGATTGACACTGAATTTAAATGCTGTACGTAAGACATCTTTGTATAAGTACTAGATAGCAAAAATGGCTATTCAATTACTGCAGACAGTTTTAATATGCGATATAAACTGTTGCCAAAAGAAGAAAACATAAGTGAAAAACATGACTAGACTATCAAAACAATAATAATGATGGTCACAGCAACATCGCATCATTTATAAGTGCATATAATTTGAATAATGGATCTGATAGTGCATTAGTTTGCATCAATTTAACGAGCATTTATATTGGATACTGTACTTGTTACACGACTTATGGTTATGGTATGCTATGTGATACGTACCTACTATATAAGGAAATATAGATGAGTATCTCTATATATGTATTTGGATCATTTGTTTTTGTTTCCTTCTTCCACTTGATCGTATTGTATTGTAATTGTGTTACATTTACATTGAACTTGCATCTGTACTTTGGGTTTTAATATAGTTGAATGAATTTATTAAGTTAAGTAGTTGACACACTTTTACCACAACTGTATAAAAGTAAACATTAGACAGTCTGCATGGATAGAAACTTAAACATGACCAATATTGCAGTGATGTACATAGCACTGAATCATTTTCTACATCTCATCGTGCATTGTTCTGATTTCGAATCGTCTACCTATTTTTTATAGCTTTGGCTGATATGACGATGTGATTTATGTATTTAGGCAAATGTGCGAATACTTATTAGGTTAAAGAATATTTAAGTAGTTGTATTTGACCTTGATTTGATCTTGATTTAAAAACAATTCCATTAAATATAGAAACCGAAGAAGTGTCTCATTGTGGTTTCGCACCCGTCAACCTCACGCTCTCCTAGTCTACCACGGAATTAGAAATCTGCCTTCTAATATCAACAAGTATGAACTGTACGTGATGCTGGATCAAGGGCAGTTGAAAGTAAAACATTTGTTTGGGGATTACTCAACAACATTAGTAGTCGGAAAAGGATTAAATCGAGATAAATGGCATAAAGTCAATGTCATGATCGACCCAGGAGAGGAAACCATCTTGGCTCGTGTAGACGATGTGGAGAATGCTATTTTCATCGATGGGCTTAAAGAACATCATCTATATGGAGCTGAAAATGACGATTTGGAGTCTATCATTTTCATTGGAGGTAACGTTTCCTAACCACTTATGACAATGACAATAAAGATAAGGGCTAGCCTAATTCTAAGCTTCATTTTTCATGCTGTGGTCTGCTTTGGTCTGGTGTGGTTATTACAATGACATGAACATGTAGGTATTTATCTTTGAAATCAAATGTAGCAGAGACGATACGGATTAAAAATGCAAGCAGTATCTCAGTAAGCAAGCGTAAACCAACAGTAGTGTACGTACAACTCGAAAAACAATATGCAGCCATGTTAAGTTTACATACAGAAGTACTACTATGTACACTAACCAGAATCATACTAAAGTCTTCAGCTTTATAGATGGTTTAGGTTTAACAAGGAAAATCACTTATTAGATAGCAAAGAAGAATCGCCATAAATAATTGCAAATTCTCTACTTACTGTATGTCGAACCAAAGGGAATGCAAACTTTCTTTTCTTATACTGTCACTTTATTTTAATTTAGATATTAAATTTATTGCTGCTGCTATACTTGTTGTGTGTAGTCATTGTGTCCCAATTTCAGATAGTAATTATTATCAGTTAGCTAACGTATTCGTATATCGTGATAAAATGGTTTGAGTTGTATGGTACCTACTTGTAGTTATGAACAATACGAAAGAAGGTTTCATTTACTAATCTATTGCTACTTAATATTTAGAAGTATTATTTATAACGACCATATTTATTGTTTGAGATCTAGATCTACAAATTCCTAAAGTATAATTTTGAAGAGTGAGTCACACTTCTTTGCAATTAAAGTATTGTAATTGCTACTAATATTATGATTCTGCCTTATACAATGTTAAGCTCGGTCTACTATTGTTAATTACTAACAAATTATAAGGAGCCACCCTTGCTGTCGTAAATAATGTTTATGATATACTTATGATCTTTACTGGTTTCTTTCCAAACCAATATCTTGTGGTTTTAATTGTAATTTACAGTCAAGTAATAATGACTTACTTTGAGAAAACTGCAATGAGTACACGAGGAAGCTAATTAATGTATGACTGTAGACAGATGAGTTGCAATTGTAATGTATATTATGCAGTAAATAACTCTATTCATAATAATTAAAGGAGGGTAGTGGTAGTATAGATACGATTACTTCCCTGCGTGCATAGCATGCCTATAATGATCCACTTATTATTAACTGCGGGGTTTACGGCTTTGGTATTTACGATTTCATTTAAATCCATTTAATGAACATGTTTTTGTGCTTGTAGTTGTAATTAACTTACACTATGGTGAGATTGTATAAGGAACTGAGCAACTAAAACTTGTCATTACTATCTGCAATATAATTTTTATGTTCGAATGTACTAACAATAAGAAAGACGAAACCATACAGCAGAAGCTTTATCACGTAGACCAATAATGGTAACATTTTTGGCGGCATAGATTACAGATAAAGACTATTGCCATAAGATATGCTTGACTAAACTGCCTTCGCGTCCTGCTTAAGTATCGTTAATCCTAAATGAATTGGCAAAACTATACCTACTATTATACCTAAATAAAACAATTAACATTACATTACACATTTAAATTCATATGAATTTATTTCCAGGATTAAATGCTGGGGACCCCAGCCTGGATATTTCTTACCTTGCTAATCCATTTGTCGGATGCGTTAGAAATATAACTCTGGAGACTTCCTCACTGAAGACTGTTCCTCTAGAACCATTGATTCCGTTGGTCACAAGCAAATATCAGAATGTCAATGAAGATTGTCTGAACAAATGTTGGGAACCGACAATGAAATGTTCGAGGGATAGTAAATGCATCAATCACTACGATCATGTAGACTGTGACTGCTTTGAAGCTAAGTTCAAAGGAGAAAAATGCAAAGACACGCGTAAGTTTATTGCCTTTTAATGCAACTTTCTTAGAATTAATCGCAAGTGAGTAATAAATAACTCAAGTGCATGGCAAATATCGAATCGTTCTCATAACGCTTAATACCCAGTTAAATAGGGTAGTGCATAAAGAAACGATTTATTACACGAGCATTAAAAAATATTTACATTGCCTAACAATATGCACGTTTTTAAGGTGAAAGGCGAAAGATGATTATTTGCAGTGGCAAAACACGTGTATATAATTACCTAAACATGGTTGTAGTGGTGTGGTAATGTATGTAATTTTAATGTGCCTATCGCTTTACACTCATGGAACGAACAATTTGGCTCATGTAATTCAGTTGTTTGTTGGGCTGAAGTACCAGAAATTGATTTACCTTACGGAATTTGTATACGTTTTATGAAAGAAATGATACTGATTTTTTCCTTGACAATCGAGATCTCACATGGTTGATGCAAATTTTTTATTGCTAAGTATATCCTTATTTCCATGAGAGAAAAGTACTCCTTACGAAACCAAAGATGTGGTCTTCTCAGAGGTTCCACAACCATACAGGCTTTACAAGCTGCTTGCATGTAGTATTTTATTGATTGTAAGGCAGCTCATTTTTAGCTAATTTGTAAATCACGATTTGAATATGCGTTTGCTGTAAAAGATCTTAAATTGCAGCTTAGTTTTCAGGAAAACAGGATTTTAAGCAAAATTAATGCAAAAACGCAATTTCTCTTTAATTCTTGAGACACATTCACACACGCGTATACTACACCTTTTATAAGGAACTGTGAAAATTATACACACATACTTTTACACATTTTAAGTGCTATATGTTAAGTGCGTTCTTAGTACACGCACATTTCTTCTGTTTGGCTACAGTCAGTAAAGATCCACAGTGCATACACAATAAAACACACCTCTCACGCCCAACTAACTATAAGTATCCATAAATCATAAATCACTAGGTTTTCGTTTACCTTCATCTATTACGGATATAATTTTGTAATAATGATAGGTATTTATTTTTCATTTGCAATGTTATTATGACTACTTTCAGAAACGTCTCAATTGACCCTCAGCGGATATACTTATGTTACTTTTACCGTATACGAGTGGATGGACAGAGTTCATTCAGACGCCAACCGCATCAGTATGTCATTCCAGGTAACGAATTCATTTTGTAAAAGGAAGACGTATTTATTAGGATAATAATTTGAGAGATCACTTCGAAAACTCCTACTCCTACACTATATTATGGTACTTCAAAATTTAACGTTTCACTCTCCCTTCTTCCTCCTTACTTACTTTACAATGAGAATTTACAGTTGTTTACCTCCTACTGCTAAACGTCATGTTTTCACATGAAGAAAGTTATATGGAGCATGCAAAAAGCATACCAATAATGCATCACAGACAGTGCTGAAACTGAACAGAGATCGTGATGTACTCAATACATACATTGATAAATAATTCGTCTAACCTTCACCTTTAGAAAATGAATTTGTAAAGATTAGTTTAAAAGTGCTAAACAATATAATTCTACTACACTTTTATGGATTACATGTCTTTATTAGGATTAACGGATTAGAATTTAATTGCATTACACTACAGCTAGAATAATTTAATTAACACCTTAACAATTACTAGATAAATGGGACACACATTTTTCAATGTCAGAGACACCATTTTGACTTATTAATCATTTTCAGTTGGTCGTATAGCTTATTTATTACACAGACACATAGGAAAGTACGTGTATTGTACTTGTATAAAATTTTACATGATAGTACGCTCTGATACATCACACGACTAAATTCTAGACACTACAGTAGATTTCCTACGAAGGAGTGAAGCAGTATGAATGCATGATGAAGCGGTTTGAGTTTCTGGGAGTTGTCATTACAAGTTGTAACTTGGGATTGCTGTCATAAAAACAATAAGGAGCCGAGTCAGACAGACTTGACTAGACACATCACAGAGTATGGTACAATATTACTTCGTCTAATACTTGACGAGGTACTCATAAGAACCTTATTAAGTAGTCACTTACTGCATGTAATGGAATAAAAAGTGAGAGAAAGAAAGTAAAAAAGTTGTAGGTCAGAGAGACATATCTTCGAATTAACTGGCTATACTTATTGTGTACGTAAGACAAAGACAAGACAAGACATCTAACTACTTTCTTACTGACGTGAACAATATGTACTAAAGGCATGGCGCATCTGTTTTCTAGTTACTACGATACTACAAGTATAATGAGGTTTAAGTATATCACACTACTCTACTGCTATATGGCAAGTCATGCCTATAAGTGCTATGAGTGATATTTCAAGTTGCAACAGGTAGGTAATTGTAGTGTAGCCAATTTAATGTAAATTAACTTTGTTCTCTTCTTAACAATAATTATTCTGTGATGATGTATATCTGTTAGTGTACTTGTACTTTGTACAGCTGTAAACTGAAGATAAAAGGTAGAGTACCAACAATCTACACAAACTAACATCTAATTTAAAGGATACCTACGAAAGAATCTTAATTTCTTTATTGTTAAATATGTGCAATCAATTATGATTCCAGTTTGTCTACAGCCTACATAGACACTATATAAAGCATCTAATAATACCACACCACAATTAATACTAACATACTTACAAGGACAACAATTTATGATAATCTATGCTAAAGTAAATAGAAGTAGTTATAAATGTGGCACATTTCTTGGTTGTAAAATGATTTAAGATCTTTAGTTTGCCGAAGATTGCAAAGAGATTTGTCTTTGCATTATGTCTGTAGGTATATGCGTAACTCAAACTTAATTTTTCATTTAATTTTGTTTTGCATACGTTAGAATATAAACTTGATATTATTTAGGATACTACTCGTACTAGGATCCATTAATTGTAATCGTAATCAAGTATTTGAGTTAAGAGTTTGTTAGTAACTATGCTACTTTCTGTTTTGTTCTAAATCTGAAACTAACTAATTATAGTAGGAAGACGGGAGCCTTCATTTATAAAGTGAAACAGTCTTGACTTAGCTAATTGTGTGATGTATGTTGTCAGCATGTGTCCATAATCCATACGCTAACTAGTAATTAGGATGTGATTTATTGACAGATTGTTGTTGATTTACTAATCCTTACCTTTGGAGCGGGATAGATTTGATACTCTTATGCAAATACATTTAGGGATCTTACACATGTATATTTAGTAGTTAACTAAGAATGCATTTAACTGTTCTTTCAGACAAGTTCGGATGATTCGATTTTGTTTTACGCTGCTGGAGAGCTTCCCTATCACAATCACATTGCAGCATCAATTTATAACAATAGTGTTTACATTGACATTGATTTTGGAGATGGTGAACCAATATCCACGCACATGGGACATCGCGTTACTGATGGAAATTTTCATAAGCTAACTATGCTCCATCATGGAAAAAATATAACACTGAAGCTGGATAGCCATGTAGAGTCTTTTAACATTTCTGGCAATCACCATCATTTCTACATAGATCCAGATATCTATATCGGGGGAGGAGGACCTATTCTAAAAAACAGAGAAGGTTGGTTGTTGCACTATGAAAGAACGCTGTTTGTTTATCGGTGATACTAAAATGTGGGGTGTGATCACATCCCATGATGAACGGGAACTAGATATTTTTCTTCACCCCGTATGGTTTTAGTCCTGCCGATTTATTTATATCGTACTCGTATAACAACAGATTTTGTTAAATACCATTTTTACTTTTCAGGACTAAACTCTTCCAACAATTTTGTCGGTTGCTTAAAGGAAGTATATTTCAACGAGAAATCGATATTGTTTGAGCTACAGGAGAGAAGTCATCAGGTAATATTTAACATCACGGTAAACTGCAAGCGCAGTGTAACTAAATGTACCAATATATATTTCCTGGTACATGTGCATGCAATTAGCGGTGCAAATAATTCGAAGTCTATTTTGATTTTTTGCCTGATAAATGTGCATTAGTACAATTCTATTTTTCAGCATTAAAGGCTTCATTAACATTGTATTTCAATCTTACAAACTATTTAGAGTATAGTTATATTGAGATAGCAATTGCGTAGATGCAGATATGAATGCAAAATACATACTATTTAACAAGCTTTGCTACTTAATACGCATCTTAATAACTCAATATAATGCTAAGCATGTCATACCTATAATACAGAAAAGTTCCACGTTCCAGTAAAGAAATCTCATCCTGTAATAGTTGTCCACTCACTATATCGAGCAGTACAGGTACTGCTCGATACCGAGACCTACAACTATAGACCTATAGTTAACATGGTTAGTGTAATCTTGTGCAAACAAAATATTATATCAAATAACTATTAAAAATTCTTAGCTATCCATTTTGATATACTTAAATACAGTGGTAGTGACATCAAAAGTAGCCAGATTGAAAGTAGCAACGAATTAAATTATTTTATAGTGTATATTTTCTATGCGCATCATCACAACAACGTTGAAACATACACCTGGCATACAAATAGAGATAGAGAACTGTTTCCGCAATTATAGCCAACCATCAGTGAGTCACCATTGAAATCGACAATGCGGACTTCAATTTGAAAACCATTTTCTGTATTTAGCAATAAATCAGGGTAATAAAAGAAACAGTTATGTGTAGTACTATCCATTGAGGAGAAGGGCTGTCACTATATAAATATGTACACAGTTAGCAAGTGAATTTCGAGAGCCAACTAACAAGCAAAACAATACATACCTAGAATTCTGTCTCTAATAATGGCTAGAACAATGAACAAAAATAGTAACAGTAGAGCTTTCAGTGGACATTAACTTTTACTGTCGGACACATTGAAATGCACAATCATTTGTTTTTCTATTACACATGGGGATGTTGGGAAAATGACATTACAGTGCAATTTCAAACTGCATACATTCAGGTAGGCATACACTAATTATTACGTATGCATGATGCAGGGACCTATAAAGCGTATACTACTTATTTACTACTTACCTACTATCTGATACTTTGTAATGCAATATGTACATTATGTAACATCATACTGTAATTGCAATTCTCCATTTGTATACTATTATGCATAAACAGCTCTTTCAAATGAGACATTAAAGCCCATATTGTTAACAGGTTTCAACAATTTCATTTAACTGTATCCCTATGAGACAATTGTAGTTATTAAAATAAGTTCACTATGTGATTTGCCATTTAGTAAATTGTTTTAATGCGAACTAACAGCGGGGGTCATCGGTGTTAGCTTTTATCTTCAATTATGTACATATGACTACAGTAGGTTATTTTATGGCTTTATTATGTGATGTGATAGAGATATGTTAGCGATGATTGTCTGCCTGTATTATGATATGATTTGCTTTCTGTAGCCAATAGTGCGTGCATCGTGGGAAATGACGTCTCAATCAGCACACAATCACGTATATGTAATATATGTGCGTGAAATTATAATTGACACAAATTACCTATTCTTTAACTCGTATTTTAATTATTGCATGCTTTTGCTTAACATCAAAAATTACTTACCTAGCTCATATAATATGTATGTGTATCAAAGCAATTAAAAATTGAAGATTTCCGTGCAAAAAATGATATGCATTTTATTTAGAATCGTAATATAGAAAGTTAAATAAATAATTTGCAATTGCTTCTTGCAAAATACAAATATAATTTGTCTCCTTAGGCGAGACACCATGGAATTACCCCTCCGGTATTTGGTCAATGTTCACCCCAAAACACGGTCCCTATTACGATACCATTTGCTGAGTCCGGTTTCCGGGTCTCGAATCCGAAGGTTGAAAACCTAAGCTTATCATTTGCTTTCAAGACTGAGGAAGTATTTGGAACATTGGCTTATTCTGAAATTAGAACGATTAAAGGAGAAGGATTTTGGGAGGTAAGTTGTATGCAACTTGGCACATGTTTATAGAGCTCTTGTTACTTGTGCATTGACTTATTAAATTTGGAAAAAAACAATTTACAGTTAAAATTCCGAAATGACGAAATCATGTTTGAACTGCAACCTGACAAGAATATCGCTGATATATCTCAACCCAAAAACATTTCAGTAAAGTTTAGCCGCAGAGATTCCACTTGGAATACCGTAAGTTTTCTTTATTGTTTTATTGTGATCTAATTAAACAGAGTGCCGACCATTTTTCTCGTTGTCAA
>JAQFYC010003593.1:0-20181 GCA_034694165.1 Tomocerus mixtus
GTTTAAATGATATTTATTTCAATTATGCAACATTATACTCACTCGGGCGGGCTACATATACGGGCTTGGCAGTTTTTACGTTTTAGTACCTTGACTTAGTAAAAGCTAACTAAAAATTTGAAATGGGACTTTTTATTTCTGTGTTTAATAATGCGCAAATTGTAATGTATCTCCCCTGGTGGGTGTTCTATTGCTGGAAAATACGCAATAATAATGATGGTATGATAGAGAAGTGACTCAAGTCATGCGCTACAACAAAAACAAACAAAACTTATTTTTGCATATCATAAGTTTTTTGTTTGTGTAAGTGTAATGGCACAGATCACTGTTATTTAACAAGAGAGTAGTACGCAATATGTGATTCCTACAGTTAGGTACTCATGTAAATAAGAAGGAAAACAGAAAAGATCTACAAAAGATTTTACTAGGAATTTTAGGTACGTGGGAATTTAGTATCTGTAGGTAGGTATTTAGTGTTGTTTCTTTTATTATTTCTCCTAGAATTTTTAATTGGATATTAGATGCATCTGGTACACACTAGAAGCAGAATAAATACTCCTGCTCCCTTTTGCAGAACTACAGATGGTTTCATAATTAGTGCATCATGGGCATCATCATAAAAACAATATAAACCTACACTTTCTCTTACTTACTTTCCCTTCCCTTCCAAATAATAAATGGACAAAACATAACCTTTTCCTACGGCATCGGAAAAGTAGGAGAAAAGCTTCTAAACACATTAGTGATTGCAGATAGTGTCATAATGATGCATAGCATTTTTGTGACGATCTGTAGAAGAATGGTCGCATAATAGGTATGTTAAAAATAGCAAGCGTAAGAAGTATGCATGTAGGGCATTATGAATCTGCCTTTGTTAAATAAAAGTAGAGCATACCATTCATGTGTGAATTACACGAGTAGCTCCAGCTTGATTCCGGAGTCTTGAATACTTACATTCTACGAAGTTTCATTGTCTCGTAAAAGCCTCAGCTAATTTATTTCTCGGCGAAAAGTAAACTTTCAAGTAAAAGAAAGGATTTTTCTTCTCATGTTCATTCATCTGTATAATATTTCTGATGTAATTCATCTGCGTACTACTTATGTAATCCTGTATTAATTGCATTTGCCTAGGTAAGCATTTCCTTTGTATATATTCCAAACTAAATACGTTTATTCATCCATCAAACTTTTCTGTTTTAATTCCCTCTTGTCTGTGACTGATATAGCAATATCTAAGTATTTTCTTCTAGTCTTTTAATTTTGAAATACTTCAAATGAAGGTGACTCACATACTAACACGGCCACTTTTAGTAGTCATTTTGTTCCAAAATGCAGTAGTAGTATTACAGTATTTGAAGAAAACATAATCGAATTACCTATTTTTATGTAATCGGCCCAACGCTAGCAGGACACTGGGGTTACATTATGCAGTAAGTTATAGTACCTATTATAAACGACTGCTTTTTATTTAGTTTGCAAGTAGGTTAAATACAAAAATAGAAATAACTTAAAATTCACGATGGCTTTTGTTACCTTACTTTATATAAAACAACAACCAGCTTCGTTACCCTAGAATGTCATTACTTAAACCATGTATATTAAGTATTATAGTTATCGCATCTATTTATTTTGCGTATTACTACTAACAGTAGCTACCTAGTTGGGATTCAAATTGTGAATATTACACTCTCCGCGCAACTCTAGGTAGTTAGTTCTAGTAATTTAATATCAAGAAAGTAATTTTGAACTGTCTTTAAAAATTGTACCGTATTCTAAGCCGTCTGTGTACTATAAGGATGAATCGACTAAGGAATAGTGGGGATAGGGATTTAATATTGGATTACAGTTTCAAGTGTTCGGGGCATTATATTGCCAAATGCCAACCCGTCCACAGTTTGCGGCCTAACTTTCACTCAAGAAACTAATCTCTGTATTGTCAGCTTGTCAGTCAGCATTGAGATGGTTAGCAAACTTTGTAAGCAATGCAATTTCGTCACTTAGGAAAAGACGGATAATTGTAATTGACTCAGAGAACGATTTTTAAACTTGTGTGTACTTAACAATTTCCACAATTTCTTAATTAAGTGAAACAGGGGATTCCCACGGTAATGTAGATATTATTACTGTCACTAGTATGTGTTACAATTGTTAATAAACGAAGTAGAACCATACAACTCCCTTCAGGATCAGGGTGGATTAGTACCTAAATATTTTCTATATCAATGTTAAGTATGATGCTTTACCTATCTGCTATTCTGGAATAACGAATAACTGCTTACAATACCTACTTATCTATATCTAGACATTACTTCCTCTCTAATATAGTGATATATCTATTTATACCAATTGATATCATTTAACCGCATCCGTTCCCCACTTTTGTCTTATTTTCATTGATTGAACCGTGTCACAGACGAGAATCTTCTTTTTACTGTATTCCATCCAATACCTATAATCCGTACTCACTGTCTCCTGCATGACTACAGGAGTTACAGGATAACCACGCATGGAATATATTGGACGGACAGTCGATTTCTGTTTCTATCGTCTTCCACGCGGTTGAAGATAATGTTTTCATAGGTCACAAAAATTTAAATAATCATTTGTGGTTCTCAAATTTCATCACAATGTGTGGGGAATATAGCCCGAAGTTAAAGAAAAATCGCTCCATAAAAGATTTTAGAGCCAGTCACCCTCCTGAACAAACAAAAATCGAGAGCTCGGTATTGGAAAACCTAATGTGATCCAATATCTTATTTTATCTACACGAAACCAGGAAATAAAGTGTAATGCACACCCAAGCACCTAAACCACAGCAAAATTGGTCTGATATCTCTATAGATCCCTAGATATGTATATGTACGATAGGCATCTTTACAAATAAAATACACCCAAACCATGTATTTTCAGGTAACCTCTGCATAGGCTTTTACTTTGTCATCAAAATACACCTACATTTGTATCAGTAGTTAGGTACGTTGCATGACTATCTGTATAGCATAGCTCATAAAAGAGAAAATGACTGATTACTTCCAAAAAGAGGATAACGCTTCAAAGAATTTCCAATCTTTTCATGAAGAATCTGGTGCCCGATTCACATCCTGCCCTGTACTAGTTCCGTTACATCAAAATCATTGGCGTGAGTAGCCGAAGCAGAACACTATTGAAATAAGCTACACATGCCAATAAAAGACGAGCACCTACATGGTAAATACTATATCCTCCGTATACTCACAATATATCTAGCCAAAAATGTCAATAAATGGGAACCAGACAATATAAATAAAAGGTCAATCAGACAAAAATTTGCACTAGAAGAGCCACCTACTCAAAGCGATATTCTTTCCGTTTTCTGGTTTCCTAGCTAATTTAGCATCGCCATTTAAACAAATAATGTATCTGTTCGTCACGGTACATTATTGAAAGATTCTGTGGACTTTGTATAGCACTTAACGACTTTCCTAAATATACAACTGCAGATCTGAGGACGCGATGACATGAAGCTTGAAGTTGGACTGCATGCATGATTAACATACACTCTTGTTTGGCTTCCTAATGTGTTTTTACTGGTTGTATGACAGGTCCATATATAGTTGTCTTCATTAGTAAACTGTTATAGCAAAGGCTCGTAGTTTATTTTGATCGTCTGCAATTTGTTAGTGATGAACAGGTGAAAACTTGAAGCATTATAATGAATCGTTGACTTAACTGTATAGTTTACATTACATAACCTATTATAATTTAGGATCATAGTGGAAAAAATGCATTAGCTTTCTTTTGAGTTGCTGGACAGTATCGTGATTACAATTATTAGAGAAAGAATATTCGTATGCAAATCGGGTTGTGGGGAATTAGTTTTACCGATTTTCGGTTAGTGTACAGAAGGTACTTGAGATGAATTCATTTATATGTACATATCAATTGTTTGTAAATAGCGATCTCCTTAATACTGTAATACTGGATTATTCAATTCAGTTTTAAAATATGTTCACTAAACATTTAGTGTGGGAAAAATTATCAAATTGTTGATCATATTTAAATTGTCTGTGGAAACATGAAATCCGACTAAATATTTATTATGGTATGTTACCCGGTAATGGGAGTATGAGTAGTGCCCCCACTGTACTATTGGCCCGCTTACTATTGGCCCCGCTTACTATTACACAATTTTACTTAAGAAATTTACGGTGGCTGTACTGTACTATACACGGAAGCACTTGTTATACTCAGTTTGTCATTTGAGGTAATTTTGTAAAATTGACGGTTTGATCATTACGTAATCCATTTCCCTATATTTGTATGTATGTACATAGTAGTATTAATTATTCTAAATTACGTGTTATTGGTATTTGTATTAGGTCATGTTATAACTTAAATATCGAACGTAGCAAGAGGGGCCAATAGTAAAGACTGCTAGTGAGACAAACAAGAGTTAATACAGGCTAGCTTACAATGTAGGGCAATGAGCAACTGTCTGGTAGCAGAAAACTGTAAGCAAGAGAATGTTTGTTCATTGCTTGTGTGTTTTGCATCGTAGAAGCTCTTTCTATTTACACATTTTCCCTATGCAATGTGACATATTTATTTATTTAGTCGTCCACTTGAGTCCATAAGCCATAAGCAAACACACTCTGACTTAAATGTGCTATTGTTAGGTTGACGAAGTAAATAGTAATAGGAACATTTAGTTTTAGCTCACCATTTTTCTAGAAATGTTAATAAAATGATAATATAGAATTTAGAACTGAAAGGAGGATGATGGTTAGGATGACATGACGCCTCAATGGACTCCTTTCACCGATTTCCGCCATGTTTAAAAGGCTTTCACTTCTCATCCTTCCGAAGGATTTATGATTAATAAAGTGAAGCCTTTACACGCGTCTTAAGAATTCTTTTGGCACGCAGACAGTTTTCTTTGGAATTTTATCTTTTTTCCTTTTGAACTTTCTCTCCATTCAACTGCCTTAACTCAACTCAAGTCACATCACATCTCATATCTTTACTTCACTGCTCAAAATCGTTTACAGACAGCCTTTCACTTTCACTCATCTCATAATATAAATTTGAACTTTGTCGGTGTACTCTATATAAAAAACTGATAATAAAGCAATACCTATCTCGTTACGTATGTCAATTTTTACTTAGAGATGTGTTACTCTTGAATTACTACTATGCAATGATCAAATATCTTCCCTTCCTTCATATTCTTACATTCTTCACAGGGTGTCTTATTTATTAAAATGTTTTGCATTTCCTCACTTCTGTGACACAGTATTGAGTATGTAATAGACTTACATTATCGTCAGGCAAATTGACCCCATTTCGGAAATATACATTTGCTTCCCTTTTTGATTTTAAGAAAAACTGACGAAGGCTACAATATACTATTTGTAATAGTTTTGGAACCCAAGAAATAATTATAGAATCCCTGCGAGTTTCAAATTCTTTATCCAACTTAATTTACACTTTGTTGAAAAAATCTAGAAAAAGTAGAGGCTCGCTCATTCTTGGGCCCATATAGGACCTTGAGGCTGGTGGTAATGCCTATATGTACCTATAGTACTGATGTAAAAGGAGGATAAGTACTAATAATGAATCTGTGCTTTCAAAGAATATACAATCTTTGAACTTTTCTCCTCTTTAATGCAAAAGAAGGAAATGCTCCTTTATTTTATTAAATCCGCGAAGAATATTTATTAGCAATGAAGACTAACATTTTCCTAACGAGAGTAACAAGGGTACTATATAGCAAGTAAACAATTAGCTACGAGATTTGAAAGTAAAATAATAATAGGTTTAGGTAAACTTAATAACATGCACTCTTATGCCGGATTTCCCTAATAAAATTCTGCGTATCTGCTTTATATCTATCACCATCTACTACATATCTACTGAACATGATTTGTATAGGTAGAGTTTAGAACTTTAAGGAAATCCGGCTAGACAAAATCAGAACCTAAAATCCATCGGTTAATGTGAACGTGCAGTCATCTGTAAAGTCTAAAAGTCTTACTATAGAATCTGGTGGTATCCCGTATCCGGTTTAAGTAACATTTTGTAGAAAAACTCGGCTACATAGTTACACAATGCCTTGAATGCTCATATTTTTCTTATTCAAATCATGGTATGTAGTATGTAAGTAGTTATTAATGTAGCGTGTACTGCCTTTCTTTCTGGAATCCTAACCTACTTAATTCCCGCAAAAGTATTCCCATGGTTAGGTAAACCTCAATCTTAAAAGTCTCTTGCTACTACCTAATACTTATCCACGTACATACTACTTATTACTTCCTTCTTATAGAATCTGCATGTACAATGTACGCACATTCCCCTCTTCTGTCATCAAAATCATCATATTTTGTCAATTTACTGGAGCGAAAAAAGAGAACTTCAGTTGAATAAAATATGTGATGTGAGGCAAACCTAAGTACCCAAAAATCGTTGATGCATGCGTATTTGTGCATGTAATTCCGAATTGCCCTTAACTGAGATTTACTTATTATCTACTCCCATACCTTCATAGAATACTAATCTGTCGCCATGTGTTTGCATTTTTGTAGACTTCCCCACTACACTTATCTGCGTTATATTGGAAATTTCGTTCCCTTTTGTATAAAATATGTACATATATTCTTTGATACCTATAAGAAGAGCATTGTGACAAATTCCAACTATGCATGGGGACAGAATTACAAAAATCCTTTTAATCCTTCCTATTGCTACTTATTGTTGGTTTACTTGCTTCAATATTATGATGGTCTTTTGAAGTAGGCAGTAAAATGGTACACGCTGTTTGTTTTTCTTCATGGTGCAATGATACTGTAGTAAAAGCGGTAGGTTAAGTACACTTGTACACAAGCATAACAATGTAGTTGCAAAGCAATAAATAGAGAACTTTTGTACTTTACCAACGCGATACAGTGTGATTACAATTCACCTTTACCTTTCTTAACTTCAAGCAGGACATATTTGCAGAGTAAAGGAAAGTTAAGAAAATATTGCAACACGTAGCCCCGTATGAAGTAAAATTGGAAAGTCGTATCCAGTAGTTTTGTTGTCTCTAATGCACTAATTTTGTGTAGTCCTTTAAGCATAGCCTTTAGATTTTATGAGCAGGTAACCATACCATTGTGTACGCTATTGTGCTCAATTTGGCTTGATGTCAAGTCATAAAAGTTCTTTTTATGACATCAAACACAAATAGAACTAGAGTTCTTTGTGATCGTTCATTGGGTGACTGATATAGTGGAGACACACCAGGATGTCGTAAGACTTTGATTTGGTTTGATCTTTCGTTCAGGTACAACGTTTCCAGTTATTTCACTGAAAGAGCTTTCCGTCTCAATTAGTGTCCTACAAAAGGCGCTTAGGAGTTCGCTGACTGCTTACTGTGACTTTCTCAAAGGTTTTACAGACACGAGGAGACAATTATTGAGTTAAGCTTAAGCCTATAATAAATACATTAGTACAAGCGAACCACTAGAAACTTTATACAATACTTCTTATCTGAGAGTAATACTTTTAAACAGCGAATTCTAAAATTCGCCAAGACAGGGGAAATCCATCTGTACATAAAAGAAAATTGATAGGTTTCATTTTTTAAATTTTATTGATGCGATATAAATGTCCAGGTAGATTTTAGTACTTGCTTGAACTTTTCACTTTTTATATCAAAGGACGCAGAAAGTCTTTGACATTATAAAATTACTCATATATAGTACCACTTATTAGCACTACACTTATCGGATTATCATTATCGGATATACTATACATATATTATGAGAAAGCAACTAAACTAAAGATTCCATATTAATATACTTGACCTTGGCTTAGCTTATTTGGACTTATATTTATGATGTACTTTGCGCTATCGTTAGCATCCTAGTCTACTATTAAATCCTAGTTGTTAAAAAATAATTTTTTAACATCCATTGGAGCGTGACGATTAGCTACCAAACTGTCTTAAAAATATTGCAGCTTAGATTGCTATTTGCATAAGGAATAAGGAATTTGTCAGCTGATAAATGACTATGCATCTAGTAAAGAGTAAAGTGTTTGTACAAAGTTACACTACACTTAAATCTGAAGAGATAAATTGAAGTTTATCTTATGTACCTAATACACACGTAAGAAATAATATATGTATGATGAAAAAGAATGAGCTTGCAGTTAGGTAATAAAGTGTTACGTCTCGTGAGTAATTGTATCGAATCTAAAATCTACATGCACCAAGCAAGAGGGAATTTGAAAGTATACAAGGATTGGACTATGATTTAGCTACATTTCATAATCCTACGGTACTCTAGCTAGAATGGTGGTAAGGTAAGTTCCTAATGAAAAATCCAACGTGTGTTAGGTAATGGTAAGTCTAGTCTGAGAAAGATATGTACTTACGAACTTCGGAGAAATTTGTTGTCCGTTCTACACAACACATATTTTCTATTGTCAATTAAGGAAGTAATTAAGATGGCCAATTTGAAGGAGAAATATTTACTATTCTGTAAAGATATTGTATCTGTAAGCTCCTGAATCCTGAATTGATTTTTCTTGATTTTATATGATTTTGGTTTCTCGGTAGTGTCTTGTGTATCGTATCGTCGTTTTTAACTGTGTAATAAAATTGGCTTTCCTGCTTGTTTTTGGTTGGATAAAATGACATCTACATACATTCATGTAGTACCCAAGTCTCGGGAAGCTTGTAAGCGTATTTATTTTATATGTAAGACATTATTTTATATTCAATGCCCTCACAAAAGTCCCAAAGAGTGCATTAGGCCATTTTTAGGTATTCTCGTTCTCCGAACTACCAAGGAGCTTCTTGACCAGATATAAAACGAAAACCAATGCTTAGACTTTTCTTGAACAAATGGTCTACTGTCTTTGCAGCGATTTGATACCATTTTTCTCAGTCAGCTTACGTACTTTGCCCATCTTCCTCTTTCCACATAAACCAACATCTTGAATAGAGCAAATTGTTTATACAGACAGGAGCTAAAAGTTGGGCTATGTTTTGTAGGATATAGATGATGTTTTCCTGCAATAAGTAAAGTAAGGGAATGCTCGTTGAAATCCTCATGGCATCATGATCCTTTCGGTTATTTTAGCCTACCAACTCACTCACTTAGTCTTCTCATCCCAATATATTATACTTCGCATCACAGGACTTCCACTCTATTTCCCCGGCTTGTTGCAACAATGCATTTACGCTATTCATATACAGTATGGCACGTTAGTCAGTTAACGCCGTTTTCTCCATTCGCATTCGGGCGCAGCAAGAAATTTTGGTTATTTAGTTTACTTGATACAATTTTGATATTCGTAATCATGATGATCAATATTAAGCTCCAGCTCACGAAACACGCCAACATTCCATTTAATGATTTGGGGAATTTAAAGTCATATTAAAGTGTAATTTTGTGCACCTAATCAAAAAAATTAGGCTCTTTGATTATTGTGCTTATTGCCAATAAAGGAGGTCATTTAATTTCTATATAAAGAAAATCGTATTGGATGAAAGTAAGAGAAAGTTACATGTTCACCGACTAACTTGTCATATTGTAGTACGCGTGAAAACAGTTCCTAGTTCCCAATCGTTAACTATAGACAAATGTAATCTCATGACATTACTGCTTTGGTATGCTAAAGTGTTAGGAGAAAGAATCAAAGCAGCCGCTACTTAAACTTAATACACAGAATATATAAGAGATGTATTCCTTGAAGCCAGATAGGTGTCATAATGATAGAGAACCCCAAACTTTCTCCATTTTCGGCACAAAAGGTACAGGGCTGGGTGTAATCAATGAACAATAAAATTATAAAGTGCTACTTTTTCAAATCCAGGGAGAATAATAAAGGAATGTGGAGAAACAATTTGTATGGAAACTTCCTTACATTGCAGCAATTGGCATAGCAGTAGCTTACTTATATGTGTATTGAATTTGTCTATATATAAATACTTACACAAACTTTTCAATACATTGAGACTTTCTAAGTACCTGTGGAAAAATAACTTTCTCTGATTGTATGTATAAATATGTAACGAGTCATGTCATGTCATGTATAATGCAGTAAAGCCATGAATGCTGAAAGAAGTCGAAGTTTTGGAAAACCCTAAATTCTTTTAGCCAGTTTTAGTCCGACGGAAGGGAAGCATATTATTATTTACATTTTTTGTAGCTTTACCTAATTCACTCATGCATTCTACATAATAATAAGATAGTCGTACATATATACGACGCGCAGTTCTTGGTGTCCCCTACTAAACTCAAATTAGTGTTGGCTTTTGACTTTATTCCTATTACTACACTCGTATTTTACCAGACTATCTCTTACAGTAGGCTAATTTAGTTAAGAGACAAACCAACTCTATATATTATTACTTCTGTTTTATTATCCACCGCAATAATAGAAGGAGACAGACTCGTAACTTTAGATAAAATAAAATGAATGTAGAGGACATAAAGGAGATACAACAAGAAAGATTGCTATTGTTGTATTCATTTTAATGTAGAGAGTACACCTAAGAACACGACGACATTTTTGCGATGCACTTTTTGATATTTTCATAGTTGTAATGCATGATTGCATTTTTGTGACAAATAAGTGTAGTGCATACATTTAATAGGTCAGCGTTTGTACAGGGCGTCAAGAAAATACAGAATTAGTAAAATGAAAATATTTGACTTTTTGTATGTAAAAAAGTAAAAACAAATTCCACTTTACTACATTACAGTAGTGAGCCACACATGGGATTTAGCTTTGAATAATAACTACGATTTAATAGAAAGCGACCATGCTTACTATGCATTCATCGTCTTGATTTTACGAATACGTATGTACTACCTATGTAACTAAATACATATAAAACCATTTTTGTGTATGGAAAAAATAAATAAAATGTGGAAAATAGTGCCATTTCCTAGAGTTATATTTATTTCTTATTTCGCGTACTACCCTGTATGTATATTTAGGTAGTCTTCCTGATAAGAAAGACGGATCGTACTATCGTACTCTCACACGTAAATTGTATGTATAAATTACAGTGTAGTGTATCTGTTGCCGTTTGTATTGATACTCCGTTTGGATTAAACCGTCCTAGTACGGATTGAAACAAACGAATAATCACCAGTACGGACCAATCTAACTTCAGGTAGAGCGGAACTTACTAATAGGAACTAATATATGGACTAATATAACTATTGATCGATACGTACTAAATCGTTTAATTTTTAAGAATGAGTTACTTGACATGAGTGACATGTATACGGTTCATGGCTCACACCATAGTAATATGCAATTATACATACTACATGCTTATAATTTTGAACGATTTAAATTTAATTTGCCATAAATGAACAGCAACGTATAGCCAAAATATTTAAATTCAAATACCAGGGAAAATAATACGAAACTCTAGCAAGTTTGCGTCGTAAACATACTGTTACTATAAAATTAAAAATATTTCAGGTCAAAACAACACAAGAAATTCAAAATGTATATGTTAAGGGGTATGTTTTATGCATTTCTTAAACTTAAACTAACACTAAATTATGCAAATTCAATAAATTATTTCATAAAGAGATTCTAACATGTTACGAAAACTGTTATTACACTTTATGTAATTTAATATATCCAATGCATTTTTGTATGAAACATGGAAATTTTGGTTCCCTGCAAAGGCAAATTAACAAGTCATCATTCTGCTTCAAGTATGGTTTATTAATTAAAATTGAACTAAAGTTCTTCCAACTAGCAGAAAGTTAACATGCATGACTATTTCTTAAGCACAGGTGCGTGAAATCTTAAATATAGTGTTCAAGTAATAAAATTTAGGTCCGATCCATACTAGGTTAGATTGCTCCGTACTAGTGATTGCTCGTTTGTTTCAATCCGTACTAATAGAACGGTTTAATCCAAACGGAGTTCCAATACAAACTGCAACATATCTATTTGAAGTGCTTGCTTATGAAAAATAAATCAAACAAATGTTTGTGTATGTATCATTTTTGTGCTTTGTACATTTGCAGTTGAATACTGATAGTAGTGGCTTTCATATATGTTAACTCTTAAATTGGTGCTCAAGTGAGTGCACATTTAATAATAAAATATATACGGTAAACATGATATTATTCAGAAATTTTATATTTAATGCCGTATCCTCAGACGATGTTGGATGGTTATCCTTTTTTTGCAACCTCGGTTTTCTTGAGCGGAAACGTTTCATGCTGCTGTTATTTGAATGTGCTATCTCTATCTTTCTTTCGTTCATAGAGTAACTTTATATTTATTGCATGTTGTTCCTATATTATGGTAGCAGAAATACGTGCGTGATATAAATTATGAATATTGGTTTTTCAGATGTGGATAGATTACACTTTGAAATGGAATCCTGCCGAATACGGAGGCATCAAAGTGATTCGCATCCCTGCGGAGAAAGTATGGAAACCTGACATAATCCTGTATAATAAGTAAGTAAAGAACCCTTTTGTAGTGGTAAAAGAAAATCCTACTGATGTGTAATATGTAGGTAAGCTATGTAGTTAAGTTTGCGCTGCAGAAACAAATATATCTTCCTATCTTTATATACTTATCTACGATTAACACAAAACTACTGATAATAACCTAACAAACTCAATTACTGCAAAGTCATACGTAAACCTACTGCGTACATACGTATCACGTACAATGTAAATGAAAGTATAAAATATATAATCTGTACATTTGTAATAATTCTTTAATAACGCGTGCGGTATATACTGCATAATTCTACTCGCCTACAAGCATTTTGTTATTAGATATTTATAAGACAGCATCCGATGTTGAGTGGTTTTCAAAGTTTCAAAGTAGAGTAATAACCCCTTAAAGTAAATTCTTTGAAAGTTTTAAGATGTAGTTTGAAAGGAGTGGGTTGTAATTTAAAAGCAAGATGCGTTTTGTTATTTGAGTGAAGCAACGCATATTTCGCAGATCGTAATCGTACTTACTGTCGAATGAAAAATTGACTTATTTATCCGAGACTGTGATATGAATGCAAAGCATATGAATTTTGCATTTGTGCTCCCTAATTTTGCAAGCTGCGATATCAAAAATACGTAGGATGCCGGATGCAGACTTTATTTACTATATTCTGTACGCATGTGATTCAGAATAGTAGCTGCATAATGCTATGGTGTTTAGATTTTACGAGTTAGCTGATAAAATATTTATGATTAGTATTGAAAAACTAGATTAACTACTAGGGTACCTATATTTGTTGTACTTAAGTATATATAGATTGATAACAAAGTAAGGCAAGTGCCAAGTGCTGAGTTGCAGAAAACGTATACATTGCAAAACACTTTGTGAGACGAGCTTTATTTTGATGCAATGGAAATCTCAATCAGCACTCACTACACTGGCTACGGACAGGATATTGAGTATTAGTACACTACTGCTTCCGAATTCCGAATTAATATGGATAGTGCGCTGCTGATTATACAGTTATATGATGAGGAGCAACATATTTTAGCAAATTACCCTTTGGTATTTATACTACGGTTTGTTGGAGGGATAAAAATAAGATTTAATGTTAGAGTTTGCTAAAAATTCGTATACTGTACTGTAACTACAGATTTTTATAAAGAATTAAGCCTGTCGATGTGTGTTTGCCAGATGCAATGTAATATCCTACAGGAATAACAAAATGATTTATGTAAATCAAAAATCGCACAGATTGTCAACATAGTTTTAGAAGTTTAGTTCGTCTATGCCTTGTATACTTAGTCTGCAGTTTGTATAGGTACTGTATCTGAAATATATGTAATTTTTTAACTATTCCATGTATTATTTTGCCAACAGTGCGGATAGTCAGTACAACTTAGCAATTCTGAGCACGAACGTCATAATATCTCACGAAGGGAATATTACTTGGCTGAGCACAGCAATTTTCAAATCATCATGTAGTATCAACGTAGAATACTTCCCATTTGATGAACAGAACTGTACAATGAAGTTTGCCAGTTGGACTTATGACGGATTTCAAGTAAGTTTATTTTATTCTTGCTATTCTATTTTGATTGTGAAACAATGGGTCCAAAGTACTCCCTAGCTTAATACTTGCTAGACTAGGGAAGCCTAATCTGGGACTATATTATTACTAGGTACTACTGATATCGATTAGAATTTATTTATCTTTCATTTAATCTAAATGTATACTCAATACAATCCAACTTCAACCTTTTAGCCAAGTTTTGTTAGTTTGTCTAACGCAATCTGCTTCTTCCTCCCATAAACAAATCACTCGCTTAAGTTTAACTATGCAGTAGATATTATTGCCATTGCCAGGCCAAATCGTGGAAGTCCATAATTTTAAATTAGCAAATCTCATGGGTGGTCGCATTCCCTTCCTCATACATCTGAACTGATTGGTTATTTATCAGTCATTAACGAAGAAATAATGACCTAAATGATTACTCTAGTCGTAAGATATTTCTTGGAATATATATCGAATGCCGGGATTCTCCCATCAGGGATCTAGAAACGTCCTTCGAGTTTAGGAGGTATCCGTACATCTAGTTTCTTCCAAAATTTGCATAAACTAATAAACATTTTTTGATGATTTTCTGCCAAAAATGAAAATTGATCCTGCTTAAAAGGTAAAAAATGCCTGACCGGGTCTCAAAGTTATAGCAGTTGTAAAATCTCCTTGAAAACCATCTTCCCGGAGTTTCCGTGGTCCCGAATAACTCGGATGCGCATTCTATGCTTTGAAGATACAAATAATATACGTGGGCGAATATCAGAGGAGAAAGGGAAAATAAATACATTTTTTGAGTTGGCTCCAGTTACGATTACGACCGAGATTTTTAGGCCTAGTATTTTTAGGTATATAAGATTCTATAAACCTAACTCATGAGTACTACAAAGCTAAACATCATAATATCAGTGTTATTTCTTTTATACCTTTTGGCATATATGTATATTATGCTTAATTATCTATTACTCAGGGTATGTAGGTATTATAGTTTACTATATAGATAGACAACACTATTTACATAATGTATGTAATGATTATACACAGAAAAGAAAGTAATTTCGCCTATTCCGTGGGATACATTCCTGGATCTTTCGAGTGAAATGAGAGCAAGTAGGTATTCAGAATAATTCTACTGTTTAATATTGAACAAAACGATTTCCACTTGACTCCATTGGCATCCCTGATCTGGTCTGCTGATCTAACTGAAGTTGTAAATAAATAAACAAAATTGAAAATGTTTCTTCCATTATCAACGAGTAGAATAATTTAATTTAGGAAGTTTGTCAGGGACTGATACGAACTAGTGTCAAAGTTATATGTGATATCCATTAAAAATATACCTTTGACCTTCTTTTGTGTATATGATCGAGTGACTAAAACTTTTTCATTAACTTGAACAACCAATTTTGAGTTGAAAATTGATTTCTACAAATAGAAACAAGGACAGGACGGAGAAAGATTTCCGCACACAATTCTATATCTGATGATATATTTAGTATACGTACTCATTTAATATTGTGTCAAATAGCAATATGAAGAATTGCCTTGCAGATTTCGTTTCAATCTATAATAACATAACGCAACTCATGCTGTATTTGAAGGAAACTGTGTTTGAGCTCTGAAGATACAGAGTGAAGTGATGGTGATAGTGATGGTTCTCAAGTGAAACTCCCAGGAAGGAAACACTTGGAACTTGAAAGTTATTTCAGGGTATCTTCTTTTGCACACTGCATATCTTGCCTTGTGTAGTCCTCTTCCTCTAATATGCTACTTGTACACTTTGAAGGTGTTAATATAAAGGAAGAAGAGACAGGTACTATTTCTACACTTGCCCTGCAGATACACTCTCATAGTCAGTTGATTTTACTTCAGACACTAGCAGCAGACAGTATTTCCACGTTCAAGGAGAGAAAGAACCTCTAGGTATGTAAACGGTAGGCCTAGGTACCTGGTGTGAATGATGCGGCTGAGTTTGGTTTAATATAATACGAAATGACGAGACGAAGTGAAATACATTGATGCAACGAATGTCTTGTCTTGATTAAATCTCATCCATAGCCTGGCTATCAGTAGGTAAATATAAACTTTTGGGTTAAAATTCAGTAAATAAAATGAATTAATCAGTAGAAGGCTAAAAGGATTCATTATGCAATCGGTAATTGCATGTAACAATGTTTTTGTTCAGCAGGATAAATAAACATAAACCAATAAGCAGGATAAATTAATACACTTACAGATAATTATATAATTATCTTTATAATGCTCTTTTGTAAGCAAAGCACATCCACGTGGACATTTCTAATCCGAATTTACTGCAATGCAATGGTAATTACAATTTTCTCTGAAAGTAAAACAATTTACTGATGGATTCATTTATTTTGCAGCAGTATTAACAATATCCATAAATATATATTGTGTGTACTTCATTGCTTATGAACCTACGTACCTCAAACGGAACCTCTTATCTACTGTGTAACTACCTGCTGTATTGTATGCAGTGTAAGCGTAGTAAGGCCAGACACAGTTAATAATCGGGGTATCATGTCCCTTAGAGCCAAAAATATTTTATCTATAGTATAGAAAACCCTTCGTTGCAAGAAAGCTAACTGACAGAATTGGTTAGAAAAGAGACGGGAAGAGACTCTATGAATTTAACATGAGATCTCCATCTCTTTTGCATTATTTATGATGGAACGAAGTTTTCTAAAGGAGATACTACTTACTTTACTATATCATATAACATAAATAATATATCTGTTAGTAAGTAATTTGCTAAGTATATACTTAACTGCAACTGCCTACAATAAAGATAGGAAATATACAATTTACTATTTAGAGAATAGGGACTGACTGGGAAAGGACTACCGTACAGAGATTTCATTTAAACCACGTTACACTTACACTTACTGTAAGAATAAGGCAGGAATGAATTGCACTGAATTATTCTCATCATTAGCATTTTATTTAACTTCTATCTGTACTACTCCACTAAAACAAGTCTCCATAGGCCAAATGATGCCAACAGGCCAAACCAAGTCAGTCTATGGTGTTATGGTATGGGTAAGTTGCCCTTTATGTGATATAAGATTACAAGAAAGCAAGGCAACGAAGTGGACATAATGAAATTCAACGTTCTCCTGCAAATACTCTTTTCCACCATGGCCACCTTTTACTAAAAACCAAACACCCAGATTTTGCGAGCATAGGTTGTGTTTGTGTAAGCATTAGTACTATATTAGTCTAAGCCGTGCCATGCCATACCTACTTACTTAATGTACGACAGTATGCAGAGCATGGGAAGAAAAGGTGTGAAGAATCCCTGTGGAAATAAATGTCTCTGATTCTGTTCTGGACTGGTAAGCATGGTCTGTATTTTGTATCTCATCCGAAATATAAATCACTTCACTCTCAACGTCTTCAACGTAAGCATGGTTATTTATTCTTACTGTGACTACCGCATGTATTGCATCTGCTTACAACAGACTTTCTACTGACATAACACTCGTAATTTATATCACTCCTTACGTAGTACATTATAATGAATTTGTATGGGGTGTTATTTTTATTAAGTATCGAAAATTACTTTTAAGGAATGCTCTACATGTCTGTCCGTCGATAGGCGTTGAAAAACTGAAAAACGTTGTTTGTTTACCGTACCATGGAAAACAAACAAGGCAAAGGTAAAATAGGGATAATGACAATACTTACTTTTTTATGATACATATACTTATTTGTCACGAACCAATCCAACTTCCAAGCGAAGTGACAGGAAATGAAAGATAATTAAATCCAATTCAGTCTTCAAGATTTCCAAATTGTCAAAATGTTCCTCTATAAAATTCGCACAGTTACACCCCATATGTATAATGCTCTGACTTTAGTCATCTCTGTGACACATCCTACTTTCCTATGTTTATTTCCTTTTTGCAAAGGTTTTTTATAACAATACACATGCTTAAATAATGACTAAATATATAGCTAACCAAATAGCATAGGAAATGTTAGAAAAGAATAGTAAGTTATTGGCTGCTTAGACTTGGGTTAGATATTTAACACCGAGATCGCATAAAAAGCCCCCAGACATCGACGCAACCAGTAATACTGATATAAAAAGTACACTTTTTACGTTCCATGAAATAGTATCGTCTTGAGTTAGTACTGCAATCGCATTTCTTTAGATCTGTCGATGTCGATAATGGTAGATTTTACTTTGTTTAGAAGAATAACATGTGCTTGCCTGCATCTTTGTAGTCCGAAGTTGACTTTTTCCTATATTGGGTCTTTGCTTATCTATTTACTCAATAGTTGACGGCACCACGGCTGTCGTCTTGTCAAAAAATACATTTTCTTCAGAATGATATACTTAGTTTTCGGGAAAGAATGCCAGTTGTCATTTTTTCTATCTACTAGGGTTAGTTAGGCAGGCAGCTTTCTTTTTCTGTTACGCAGACATGACAAATAGCAGTTTCATTTACAATATGTACCTACCAATACTTAGCTTTGTAGTTTCGGCTGAAGCTTTTTGTATCTATGAGTTATAGAAAAGCTTATGTCTATTATAAAGTTATATTGTAGGCATTACTATATAAGCAATACCTACGCCTGCACTGTATACAGTTGATGTCACATACTCACATACCAATTAAGTTAATGAACTGCGACGTATTACTATCTGTATTGCAAAGACATTTACCTCTGTATATGTATATTACCATTTTTCGATGACCTTTTCAGATTTTAACTTTAAACCTTTAAGTTATTTATAATTTTTCCTATTTTCATGCCTGCATAAAAATGTAAGATCATCTAATTTACAACACTAAATTTTGCTGTTCGTGGTGAAATAGAATATAATTGTGGCGAAAATGTCTGCAGAAAATAATCTGTGCTATGTCTATATATGTATTGTTAATCTTTTAAGTATGAGGCATGATATTTGTGATTATCTGTATTTATCATAGATTGGGGTTTGCTGTTGCGCTGTATTTGGTCTGACATGAAAATACAATAAAGTATTCTCCTACTTTCCCCACTAGTTGTAAAATAGTGGGGATAAGGAAATGTAGGTAGGTAGCATTGTATTTTATTCCCTGTACATACTTAACCTAAAAGCTCATCTTCCTAACTCTGGAATGTTGCCTCAACAGAGTGAACAGAGCAATAATTTTCTACCACACTTTTATATTAGTATGTGAGCTTTCTTCTTTTTGATAAAATGTTAACAGTAAGTTGTCACTGTTTGCTTTAAACAGCTGTAATGCCTACATACATTGGCAAAATAGTAGTAAATACTGCAATGTAAGGGCGGGTCATAGTTCGCCTTTGTGTGGCTTGTTACAGATTTACACTTGTGGTGACCGCTGCCAACAGTAAATTTTGTCGTTTGAGAATTAAGGCACTGGACTGGCGAAGAAATGGTTTCCTAATTTCTACCAGGAAGTCCATATCTCTTTTTCCATATCCGACCCAAAGTTGTTTTGACGATTCCATAGTGTGAGATAAATTCTAGCCTGGCAGTGACTGTGACAATTGTAAAAGTACCTAAGAGGGTATAGTAGGTACGTATGTGTAAAACATTCGATGTAGGTATTTCTTCTCCTGTAATGTTTTCCATCAGCTTCAATTTTAGTTTATGGAATCGCCCGCACCGGAACTGTAAGGTCAGTTTGCTAGGAGGAAAGAAATTGTGTAACAAATGTTTTCCCTGGCAGCGATGTTATTGCTCTGCTTCTAGTACATTAGAGATGTGAAAGTAGAACTAACTACCACATTGCGCTATTACAATAGTAGAATGTTCAATATAAAGTAGAAATAGTACATAATACATGTATGCACCTATAAGTATTGCATGTAAGCATGTTTCTATTATTACTTTTATTGCAGGACAAATTAGATTGTGTTGTAGACGCCCAGAAATGTAAAGGTTTTTTCTTGAAAAAAGTTTTAATAAAATGGAACAATGCTACACTGGAAAGGGAGTTGTGATTGTTTGGCCTGGACTGGAATATTGTCCGGAGAAAGTCGAGGGCAAGATTAACTATTGTTACACATAGTAGAGTTGGGCGATTTCATTGAAGAGTGATAGTACATACTGTAAGTGCTCTGCCGGTTGAGGTTACAGTGGAATGCCCAATCGTGTCTCCGTCAGCGAATGGGTGTGATCTAAA
>JAQFYC010003594.1:0-20179 GCA_034694165.1 Tomocerus mixtus
GGCAAATGTACACGAATTATGTACTGTCGATTCGGTACCATATATTAACAAAATATTCACTCTGGTGTTGCTTGGGTTTCTGTCTGCATTTACAGTGATAAGTAGCATTATGTTTATTTGAATGTCCCTTGAGCGCTTAGACTTGCAACGAAAAAAGCTTAGCACGAAATAAATAGATATACAGTATATAGGTTTCATGGCATCATTTTATTTCATTCGTTTCCACTGTTGGCGCATCATTGCCCCGTTATGTGGCGCCCTCCGCGCTGATGGCATCATAATGTAATCTAGCTTAATATAGTAAGGCAACCTTACACAAATTACCAACCTGCTCAAAATTCTCAATCAAAGGCAAATATTTAATACTTATTCATTAAAATAATTACAAGCTAATTAAGTACGTATACAGTAAAAAATTATTTTGATGATTGAAAGACTCCCTATTGAAAGGAAATTACGACACGTCGGGACTTCCAGCTTAAATTACAGTCGATTACGTATCACATATCCTGTGATGCATATTTAGAGGAACTGACAACCTTCCTCCTTCCAGTGTAAAATAATTGGAAGAGGTGAACAATTTTGCACTAAGCGTTGTTATTGTTATTGTGGCAGAATTAAATTTAAGGGTTCAATTACCAGTCATTACACGTTTACTAAAAATATACAACAAAGCTAACTTTATGCGTCATGTCATTTACCAAGCAATGGCTACATATTTTTGCAAGCCATAGCCAGGGTAAGCTATTATCTAAAATGGTAAACGATAACGGATCTCTCCACTAGGAAAATGAACTCAGCGTTTAATGATGTTTCCCCATTTCTAGTAGCTATACATATTATACAAAATATTATTGTTTTACTGGAAATGCATGTCTCCTAAATCAATACGCTAATAAAGTAATTATGAAAATGACTACTAAATTGCACTGACATAGCCGTAGAAAATAAGAAGGTGTATTATTACGGATTCAGAATTTTTTATCCTACCTAGCCGTCCAATAACATACAATTCAACCAAGTTTTACATTTACATTCCAGCATAGAAATGTATTTCCTTTTACAGAATTATAAAGCAAAGCGATTACATATCTTATACTTTTGAAAAGTAAAGACGAAAAATTATTCTTGCTAAGATATTCAACGAAAATGGTTACACATCATATTTTTGATAGTATGCAAATTACATTAACTACGCCATAAAAAGAAAATATCTATCTTAGATATCGGCGATAATTTTTATTTGGCTTGGCAGCCAAATAATTTAATTTGACCAGAACTACGAGAGCCTTCTGTTTTGTATTGCAGTTTAGAAGTCCATTTTCTCTAAGAACGCAGTAGATTTTCAGATATCAAGAGTAAAAGTTGTATCATGGCTAAAATAGATTTTAGAAAAACTTTTGCAAAAGCTATGGATCCGTTTGCTTAGCTCGTTGTCAGTCTTTCGAATGAATTCCAGAAAAAATAATTTTCAATGGTTGGGATGTATGTAAACATGGCACACTTCTTTGGCATAATGCCATTCTACTGGGATAACAAAACTGAGCGGTTTTGTGCATCAAAACAACGAAAAATTATAAAAGATAATAGACGAATGAAAGACGCGATCCTTATTAATATTGAACCTTTGGAGCAAAATCTCAATTAACTTTGTTGGAAACCAGTGATGCCCAGCGTATTATGGAACAAAGTTGTGGCAGCATAAAATCATTATATTACATGACAACTTAATTTCATGTCAAGTTAAAAATAACTTACAATACATATGTACTTGACAAGGGCTAGGGCTAGGTCATGATTAATATATTTTCTAATATATACTCCACAATCAAGTATGCGGTAAGTGTCCTTTTACTTCGGCGATTTTTAAGTTCCGCCCTCTACCTGCTTTTACTTCGCAATATAATTCAAGATATCCACATCAAGGCGTCAATCAATAATTTAAATATATATATATATATATCTTGGAACATTTATATTTTGGATGTCTATCAACAAAAAGGCCCATCCTATGCAATTTGCCAAGCAATTTAGATTGCCAAAGAGTTACGATTCCCCCTTTAAATTTAAACATTTCATAATTTTATAGTTTGTTAATATTATAATATAATGGCGAACACTAGAGCTATAAATGGCCTAGATATAATTATCCGTGCTTTCACATTGATCCTCAACTGCTCTATTACTATTTATCACGATAGCCAATCCATCAAGCTGCCCGATACTGTTCTCAGCACAGTTCAACATCCAATACTAATAATTGAGACGCAAAACAGATCTCTTCCAGAACCTAATCAAGCAACTTTGCTACATTTTCGAAAATGGGTTCTATCTCACGCAAGAATAAGTGTTCACCTTACAGAAGATTTTAAGTGGCTCAATGTCCTCGTCGAAGAAACTTCATGCGTGAACTCCAAGCAATTTTCATGGCTGGAGTACTGCAGTAAAAACCACGATTACAACATTCTAATTTTGCCAGAGGAACTTATAAATTCAAAAGAAATTGCAACTTGGGAAATTCCAAATATAATTATTTTTCCGGCTTTCAACTTAACGAAAGAAAAGGGAATACGCTACGGGATTGGGAACTATTTCTATCACAGTTGCACATTCTGTTGGAAATATTGCAACATAGAAGGCAATATAAATAAAATTCCGTTTTATAAAAATATTTCGGAAGAAATCGTAGTAGCTATTACAGTATATGTAAATACGTACCGTCTACATAAAATGCACTCATCCGAGCACTGTATAGCTTCTGGGGATGATGTGCCATTGTTGGAAAAAGCATTCCACAAATCATATTGGATTCCTATAAATTCTACAAAAGTTTTTCCCGTTTCTCCATTTATTTCTCTCAGTAATCAATCAATTGCCAGTTTTGATGAAGTGATTCTGTCTGTATATTCGATATTCGGCCGTTCTCTTACCCATGGTATTCAGGTGACAAATTCCTATAAACCATGGCTCCTTGTCTTAAAATGGGGATTTATAATTATAACTGGTGTGGAACAATGGAATTATATTACTTGTGCCGGAATAGAAAATAATTTAAGATGGGAAAGTTACTGGATGCCGTTTGATAAAGCTACTTGGGTTCTCCTATTAATTTCCACTGTGTCTATATCAGTTGTATTCATTCCTCTGAAATTATTCTTATCCACGAATGCCTCACTAATATTCCATTATATTACAAGTGTAATAAATAGCATTTTATTTTTTTCTGCCGTTTTGCTAGAGCAAGGGGTTACTATATCCGTCTTGAACACTAGAAAATGGATTAAAATGATCGTTTTTGGCATTTGGATAGTCATGGGGGTTGTACTTACTAATGCCTATAAGTCGGTTGTTGTAAGTCAATTGTCTTCCCCGAAAATAATCCAAAGTCATTATACAAAATTCCAAAATCTTGACGATTTTGTAATTACTTCAACAGATGAGCGTCGATTTCTGGCTATTTTGGACCAGTATACTAAATCAGCAGAGGGTAGGATGTTGTATTTATATGAGAATATTAAGTTTTCTCTATATTGTTGCACGGATCCACAAATACCGGCATACATCGAAATGTTATACACAAGGTCAATGTGCAATGAATCTTGTGACAGGATCCAAGATTTTGTTGAAAGGAAAGAAGTAATTTTGAAAATAATCAAAGAAACCAAACGCTACAGAGAATACGGACAAAATGTCATTGGAGGCCCTTGGCCAGAAATCCGCGTAAATAAAACAAAGATACAAAATCTGATTTCAATGGATAAAAGTACATTTGGGGCAATGAGGCATCTTTTAGAATTTCCCTCGTCCTTCCAGTATAACTCGTTTATAGAGGATTCGATATTATACTTTTTCAACAGAAATCATGAATTTTTGAAATCTTGTAAAGAGCGCGCTTTCATTGGCCAATCAGCTTGGTTGGATTTTAATGCGAAATATTTGTTTCGCGATTTAGACTATGTAAGAGGGACAGAGAATTTTATGGAATCGCAGACATTTTACATTATACCCTTTTTTGAAAATCGTCATTTTTATTATTTTACACTGCAGACAATTATGAGCTCGGGAATATTCCGTCTTTTTGAATCTTGGAATGCATTTTTCGAAGAAAAAAATATTAAAATGATAATGAGCCAGAATAGCTCACAAATCAATCTCAATTATCAATATGCCAAAAAACTTTCCTTGAAAAACTCGAGTTTGATTTCCGTTTTTTATATTTACTCTGTAATCATTTGTGTGCCGCTTTTCATATTTGTAACAGAATTTTCCTTTGAGTTTTGCCGTGGTCGTTTTAAACTTTTAATGCAATTTTTGAAAGAAGCATTGTCACACATATGCAATATATTTGTGTTCATTTTTATTTATGTAAAGAAAATTTGCAGGCGCACTTAAAGTTATTAGTTTCCTTGCACGTATGACCATATTATGTATATGTTAGCGTACATATTAGAATTCAGTGTCTATTAATATATCCCAGTATGTATTGATTTAAGCCAATGATCGCCAGACCAATGTTCCAGTCTGTATTTAGTCTGTATCGGTACATACTGGTACGTATTACTAGCACAGATTATTGATACGTATACGTAAATTACCCAATACATACTGACTTCTATTTATTCTTTTAATACAATGCTTCACAAATGTATGTACCCATAAGTACTGGTATAAAATATATTGATCTGTGCTGGGCGCTTACTTGTTTATATTAATACGTATTGTATTTAGATAAAGACGTTAACATGTTATATTGTACAATGTGTAAATTATATTATTGTATCATGCAAAATTATGCGAAACTAAATTTAAAAAAACCTAACCAAAAAATGAAAGTATTAAAATAGATTACATTACCAATTTGTAAGTAAATAAATAAATAATTGAATATCTATCTACTATTTAAACATCACATTTTTGCATTAGAATGAAATAGTCAGCTGTAAATTTGAATTACTAGTTATTAGCGTCCAACACAAATATTTTGAGGGTTACTCCTTGTTACATAAACAGAACAAAATGTAATTGTGTGATTATTGATTATTTACAACAATGTAGTAAAATGACAAGCATAACATTTTCATTGCACACTTTGCCTTCATAGAAATAATTATGATATTGATAATGCCAATCGGAAATACTATTGTATGTTACTGCGAAATACATAAGAAGGACAGGGTATCGAAGTGCTCCAAATATTTTAATAACGTCAGTATATATTCACAAATGTTACGCAATTTCACATAACTGAATATAATTTTAGTAAGATGCCAATTCACACTTTCCGCCCATATCGTAAACTTTAATAAGAAGAGCCCCCTTACTAGTAATGCAACCGTGCCTGAAATAAACATTAAAATATAAAAACTTGTTAAATTTGCTTTAATCTTTGTTAAATAACAAAGCTCTCGAATGTTTCCTGTAAGTATTATGAAAAGGCGTAGCCTGAATAATAAATGGAGTATCTACTATCTCTCAGGTTTAGCATAATATATTTCAAGTTTCATTTTTATTAGTTTAAACACTATCTAAAAACTAATTCCATTAAATTATCGTTAATGCATGCAAAGCTGCTACTTTAATATTTACTTTAAGCTGGTCTATCGCAATGATAACAAATTCGTGTCTTTAAATCCAATGCGAGTGAATTCTGACTTAAAGTGAAGTAGATAGATACTTAGATAAATAGGTATAATATTCGCCCTATCAATACTGATACTGAGTTCATTAGTATAGTGTGCGGTAATTGCTGTTGTACAAGTATATAGTTATTTAATGTACCAAATATATATTATAGGCATGTGGAGTAAATGGTTAAAACTATTTAAAAAATTAAATTTTTAATTTATTTACCTTAGTCATCTGCTTTGCAGTATTTATAGAGTAAATAAAAAGTAATGTAAAATAATTATTTTTATTTCCCAATATACCTTAATCAAACAGTACTGGAAATGAAATAGAAAAACATACGGTAAATGAAAATAAATAAGTTCGCAACATGTTCCACCTGATAACAAAACAGTTTTAATTGTGATATTATGCAAATGAATAATTGAATACGTTCATCCTTCTCAGACAAACATATTTCAGTATATTTAATTGGTGTTAATTACTGGATATTATGTACTGAACGTAGTTTATTTTGTAGGATGCCTAATACATAATTATGTAAGAGAGAATATATGGAACTTCTACATTTGATGTTGCAAAGTGTGCGATTATCTATTATTGTTTAGGTACGTACATAGATACATAGATACAAGATACATAAATACAATTTAGAGAAAAGTGGACTAAACAAAAATTATGAGTAATATCCGAGATAAGCATTGCGGAAAGGGACATCACAAAGGGACTGTCACATTATCATTCTATTTATAATTGCTGTGTTATGTCCTATTAATCTACACATTTTCCCCACTAAGTTGCCAAGGCCGGAGCAAGGAGGAGGGGGGGCACCCAGAGGTTTTGGGGGTACGCTAGATATTTTTGTAAATTACGTTTTGTATTTTTATTAACCCTACTTATGATATTATTATAATTGTGCCTTCACTCAACTAATATTTTTGGGTACCTATTTGGTAATCACAAGTAGCGTTACCAGAAATGAGAGCATTCCTTCGTAAAAGTCGAATATTTTATTATATTTCACTGCTCTAATTGGGCCAATGGCTATCCCATATCCCCTGAGGGCTTTTAATCTTCTTCGATTCACTCTGCTGCCCCCCGAGAACTTTGACTTCATTTTCGCCATCGATTCGCTTGAATTTCTCCAACAGATGGCAAACCCAACCAGGAATAGGGCCTGCATTATAGTGACCACAAGAAGCATTATTACGAACATTGTGTATGCACCGGCAGTGCTTTTATCGCGCAGGCGTATACATCCATAACTTGAGATTATTATGGACGAGGCGTGAGCGAAAAGAATTGAGGGCAAACAAAAGGAGGTGACGCTTTTGTTGAAGAGGATATTCAATATCCTCAATCTGGTGTAGGATGCAATATGCTCCCCCAATTCTCCTCCTCTTTGTAACTCCAACCTGAAAGTTAAATACCATTTACAAAAATTTGCAAGTTGTTAAAAAATTATATTTAATTATGAATTGGGTATTTACTTTTGCTGATGGATTAAATTATAATTCCGAACGTTGTAGTCCAGAATGTAGACAAGACTGATAGTAACTGGAAACAACATCACCAAATCGAACCCAGTGTTGGCTAAAAATATGCAAAATCTGCCAGTAGTATTTTGCACTTTCGTTGAATTTAAATACAGACCCTTGAATAGATCCAGATCTCTCTGAATGTTCAGCAGCAGAAAAATGATAGTGGCGCTTCCGTAATACAGAGGGAAAAGATATTTTGATATTAAGAATTCAATCAGTTTCCCAATGTGGCTTCTCTTGTCGTATGGTTGCAGTTCTCGTCTACCTTTAAAATAAATGCATTTATAAATTACATTGTAAGGATTCTTGGGGACTGTGTCTTTTTCATATTCGAACGTTTACCACCCATAAATACCAAAGATTGAAACCCTGAAAGTGTTAACTATATTTTCAAATATTGACTCAATTATATTAAATTGAAAATTATAAAAAATTGATAAAAATTCTAATCAATATTACAGTGCAAAATTTTTTCTCAAACGGTGACAGGAGTATTACTTTTGTATTCTACATAATATAACATTAAAGGAGTATTATACACTTTAACTATAGCAGAATGGCTTTACAGCCACTTAGCAATAATACGAAAGACTTATTCTTAATTATGAAAAAAATAAAAATAATACAATAACTTACCTTCAACTGGGTCATTGTTGTACAGACAGTTTAGTTGGCTCACCATTTCCTTAGCTCGAGTTTCCACATTAGAAAGTATAGCAATAAAAGTTGTGTAAATATTGATATCAAGAAAAGCGAAAATTAAATCAATTCCAATCTGCTTAGAATGCATTTCAGATTTAAATTGAAATATTGCACGGAAAAAAAAGATTAAATTGATGCATTGATATGCTTTTGCCATTTTTATTGGCTTGGAAATGGAAAATCTCCTTTTATTGTTATCATATTTAAAGGGCCACAGCTTTAAGGAGTGGAGAATATTGACATAACTGCCAATCCATTGTAAATTATCCCTTTTCAATTCGTAGTTCGTATGTATAACATTTATTGTGTAACGAAACGCATTTTTCAATTTTTGTGATGTTGTATATAAATATTTAAAAATGGTATTCAACATCTTGAGAAAGGGATTCAATGTTACATAGGCAAAGGCTGCCTTTAGAATGCGGAGCACAATGAGCATAATTCTCATTTATATTGTTACATGATTAGTTTCTAGTTACGAAAACTCGTTGATCTAAATGATAGATTAAGATTATACAATTACAATTACTGGCCCGCTCTAATGCAAAACTATTGTGCTCTTAATCATTGCTGTTTTATTTGGTTTTATCTGTAGATATTACTATTACATAGGATAAGTATATAATATTCGGGAGTAATACTCATTTAATATTTTTTTGGAATGTCAATACAATAAAACAAAATGGGAAAATTCCTCATTCCGAAATATTGAACCATAATTTATTTAACGGGATTATTATTCTACAATTACGAAATATCCGTATCTAGTCAAAATTCCGAACAAAGATTTCATCATAAATCAACTACTTATAATATTTACCTTAGTGCCGTAGATAGCTATACTACTAACTTAAGTCATATAGCACAGCAAAGCATTGAGTTACCACATAACCCATTTAATTACTATGTCGAGGTTTGCAAGAATTTTAGGCAGAAAAATATTTTAATTTGTTTACCATACATTAACGTAATAAGGAGTCACCTGAGTCTGGCTTCGCTTCGAGTGCGAGTGATACGTGTGTGCTGTCGAGCTCCGTAAAAATGGATTTTTTTGACCCGGAAAAAGTGAACGTGGAGGAGTGGGAGTGGTACCAATATGTGCGTCGTCAGAACAGCTATCCGAGGATGCAGTTGGTCCAGTAAAAAGGTCAGTGGTCATATCGAAAATCTCGTTTTTTGAAAGTGCCATGCCGTTTCACAGGAAAAATTGTGCAAAGTGCGAAGGAATACGACGGCGATTGTCCTTGGAAGCTTTCTCAAGATAGTCAAATCATATATGCAAATGCCACTATCATTCCCAACACAGCCACACGTATTCACTCAACTCGTAGCAAAAGCCAGGCTCCCCCGTCCAATAGTATTGTAAATGGATCGGGTATAGCAGAGATAGGTACGTAACATATTTACTTTGTACATTAAGACATTAATCGTTGTAAACTAGTTTTGTATGTACGTATAATCAGAATCTAGCAAGTAAACTGTTGTACTTTAGCCATTAATATAGCAGCACATTTTGTAACACAACTAGTAGTACATGTTTATATGGGAAAATGTGTGAGCCGAAAGCTGGACATGGACGTTGTGTACCCAGGTTTAGTTAGTAGCGGACGTACTGATGGGGGTGCGAATCGAAAATTGTAAGATAACAATAATGTGTCATTATTACTATTAATATGCTATTGTCATGTGAAAACTAGATTTAATATATTGTACTGTACTATATGGAAGTTATATAACGAGGAGTTGTATTTGTGTACTTGTAAGCGTATATTTTACTGTTATATACTATGTTCTGGTGCGGTAAAAATTATGTACTATCTGTAAACTGTAATAGATATTGTTAGTGATGGACGTATATAATTTTACACTAATCATCTGTGCCAGTGCTTTATAATAAGTAATAATTTGAAAATGATTCTAATATGGAAGTGAATTGATATTATTGGTTACATAAATATTATTATCTGTAAAAGTTATCTGTAATCTTGTCATGCAGCTATGGGCTATTTGCTCGTCGAGCGCATTCAATAAAAATTCTAATCAATCAATCAATCAATCAATAAGGAGTCACCTACTGTGAACATGAAAGCAATCATATTAGCAATGAAAACAATAACAAGTACAGAATCTGTACTACAGATAAAATTGCGCAATAGTTTTAACCGAGAAGTCCTGGAAATCAAATAGGCAATGCTATTGATAAACAATTAAAAAATTCATATAGTCTATCCAATGACAGTAGCAAACTATATTTATTAGTTAGTATTATGCAAGAGAAAATATTTGTTTTTGTAATTATCGTTTCATCGCTAAAGATTGGAAAACAGACAAGCATTTATGTACTGATTCTTTCTGGAACTTGAATAAATACAACCTACACTTGAACTTGATTTGTGGAACGATGTGTAATATCTCTATTATTGTTTCTGAAACATTATAAACATTTTAATAAGTTTAGTAAGTAAAGTATAGAAAAGCCAGCAACAATTAAACGGATGCGAATTGCGACATATATATTGTCTTCGTTTAGGAATTGAGATTTAAAGAAGAATTAAGCCAATCTTTGAATTGCCAGCTATTATTAGTGCGCTCAACTAATTGATGCTTTTTGTGCTAAGTGTGCAACGTGATTACTTGGTTTTCTTGGTTAATAAGATTTTCCCATACAATTAAATAGAATGTACACCGCATTAGTATTTTCTTTTGGGAAAAATTCCTTAAATTAATTACTGTGTGTTTATTTTTACAATATAATCCAAACAAAGGCTCTCAAATTCGTTTCATATGATGGAATTAGTTTGGTAATAGTGATATCGAAGTCTTTATAACTTTTGCATATTATACTTACAGCATAGACTGTTACTCTATCAATCTCATTTTAATTTCACCTGTATAATAAAGTGATAATAACATGCAGCCTACAATAAGTGGAAATTAATACATTGCATGGAATTCCCTCTTTGAACAATGGAGTTAAATAAATTGTGTAAGTAAAATTAGCCATTAGTTTTATTACCCTGAGCAGAATGTGGTGTGAGGCAAGGCAAGCAGAAGAATATTCTCGAACCTTCCCGTTGAAAATTGCAATGTACATTATTATAAGTAGGTACCTAGTTATTTGCATTGTAATTGTTGCTGGTCGGACAGCAGGCTATGTTAGTTTAAACTAGGTTAAGTTATTTGTGTTTAAGCTGTGTCTTTTACTTATACTTATTATTAACCTTACTTTTTCTGGCTGCCTCTATCTTAGGATTTACGCTGATTCTTTTACTTATACTTATTATTAGTCTTATTATTACTGACTGCCCCAGTCTGAAGGGTTTAATCCCTTAGCTGCTGCTTAAACTTATTGTTAGTCTTATTGTTTATGGCGGCTCTTTCTTTGTTATTAGTAGTTCAATTATGTTGTAATGGTAATATAGTAAAGTCTTGTAGTGTATATCTTTTGTATGTTAATTGATTGTATGTGAATGTATTGTAATGTGTATATGGTATTGTGTATGTGACGTTTATGTAACGATTTATTCTAAACGTTATTGATGAATGCATATAGGTAGAGGTAATGAATGTTTTTTAGTCAGTTATGCTCTTTCGCTCGTTCTTTTAACACGTGCGGAAAGTTTGTCTGTCTGTAATTGTGGGAAAGTGAGTACCTAAAAATGAAATAAGATTTAGAAAAGTTAAAAGAAAAGTCTTGTCTTATTTTTCGGCCGTTACATCTTTCATAATAGATAGGAAAATTATCACCTTAGAAAGGAGTTAAACTTCAGTTCACCTTATCGCAGCAAAGACGAAATTTGCTCCAAAGAAAATGGTTTCTCTTCCCCGTCTGGAACTGTGTGGAGCTGCACTACTAGCAAGACTGCTTATAGTGGTGGAAGAAGCCTTAAAGTTAAATATTACCATAAAGAAAACCTGGACAGACTCGACTGTAGTTTTGGCCTGGCTCGCTTCGTCTCCTCAGCGATGGAAGACTTTTGTGGCCAACCGAGTGGCTGAAATCCAGGACACATTGCCGATCTCGCATTGGAACCATGTAAGGAGTGAAGACAATACAGCAGATTGCGCTTGACGTGGAATCTCCCCTTCCACCCTGCAGGATCACCCTCTTTGGTGGCACGGGCCATCTTGGTTAACACAAAACGAAATGGCGAATAATGAAAATTCCCAGGCAAGCACTGCAGAAGAAGAAATCATAAAGGAGGAAAGAAACAAGAAACTAACTGTGCACATTGCCCAAATGGACTTTTCACTTTTGACAAAGTACTCTTCGGACTTTAAACTCCTCCGAGCCCAAGGACACCTGTCTACAGCAGAATTGCAAGGTTCATTGACCACAATCATCAAAATTGTGCAATCTCAAGCTTTTACTGAAGAACTGAAAAGTTTGACTAAGAAAAAGGATCTTCATCCGAAGAACAAAATTGTTGTCCCTTGCTCCATATAAAATGGAGTACTCAGGGTCGGCAGACGCCTCAAGAATTCTCCGATGCTTGAAAGGACAAAGCTCCCAGCACTGCTACCAAGGAAACATTTCTTCACTACACTTGTAATTAGGCACTACCACCCAACGTATCTTCATGCTGGGGCTCAATTACTCCAGACCAACCTGCAGCGCACATTTTGGATTCCAACAGGACGTGACCTTATTCGACAGTTTGTACAGAAGTGCGTCGTTTGTTACCGTCAACGGGCAGCGATGGAAAACCAACTGATGGGTAATCTACCTGCAGCTCGTGTCACCCCCAGCAGGCCTTTCCTAAAATGTGGCGTTGACTATGCTGGTCCTTTCATCCTTTGACTCTGCAAGGGAAGATCCAACAAAACCTTCAAGGCTTACCTGGCTCTCTGAATCTGTTTTGCTACCAGAGCCATTCATTTAGAATTAGTAGAAGATATGTCAACTGAAGCGTTCCTGGCAGCCCTCAAGCGTTTTGTGGCTCGACGAGGAAAGCCCAGCGATATTCACAGCGATTGTGGAACCAATTTTGTAGGTGCAGAAAGGGAAATGAAGGAATTCTTACAAATGACTCAATCCCACTCTCATGATAGGAAAATCGCTGACGACTTGTTTAAGGAAGGAATCCAGTGGCATCTCAATCCTGCTGGAAGTCCTCATTTCAGTGGTCTGAGTCAAATCGACTAAATACCACCTCAAACGAATTATCGGAAGCCAATCACTTAACTTTTGGAGAGATGAACACCATCTTCACTCCGGTGGAAGCTTGCCTCAACTCCAGGCCTCTGACTCCTATCAGTACTGACCCCACGGATTTGTCAGTGCTCACCCCTGGACATTTTTTAACCGGAGATGCTCTCACCGCCATTCCAGAACCCGACCTACTTGACGATAAGGAGAATCGGCTTTCCCGCTGGCAAAAATGTCAACAAATTGTGCAACACTTCTGAAAGAGATGGTCAGCCGAGTACCTCTCAAGATTACAGCAACGACCCAAGTGGCTCATTGCTAGATCCAACATCAAAATTGATGATCTTGTTCTTGTAAAGGATGAAAATCTACCACCCCTAAAATGGAAGATAGGACGTATCACCGCCCTACACCCCGGAAAGGACAATATAACTCGAGTCGTCACCTTGAGAACTTCAGATGGGATTCTCAAGCGCTCAAATGTTAAAATCAGCCTTCTACCCTTTGAACGTGACATCACTTCTCAGCAGTTCATCATTAATTGTTTTTGATAATTCATTAATTCATTCGATTGTCAGCTATCCTCTATATTATAAGTTACCCTTTTAATTCTTTTTAAATTGTATTTATTGAATTAATTAATCCAAGGTCGGCGGAAATGTTGGGCCGAGCGCCAAACTTTGAATATTTACGTTCATTTAGATTTTGTTTCCAATTCTGTTGTATTTTTAGCCAATCAAATTGTTTCTACCTAATATGTACTTTTCTGTATACGCCATAATTTTATTAGCAGCTTCAGTCTGCAATTTCTCTTCAGTTTTTCAACGTAACTCATCGAGACATGTTCTGCTCTAACTCAGTCCGCTCTCAAATTTTCCTTATAATTAACTTTTTTGCTTTCTGGTATATATCATACATAATAAGGTGCTTTATTTTATTAAAATATACCATTGTTAAATTGCAGGATCAGATATTGACATAACATGCGAACGTAACAAAATAGCATGATCATTAGCCAACCTTTTAACATGATATAATTTAGCAGTAGAAGCTAAGCTCTAGTAGTGACTAAAGATAAGATACTAAGTTTTCCCTACACGTAAAAAATGTTTCTTAAGGTTATTCTAAGTACGAGCTTATACATGGCAATTCCTACTTCAATCAATTGGCGATAACTCAATGAAAAATTGATGAAAATTTTAGTAGTTGGTCAATTCTGAAAGATACACAATACATCTCGGCCACAAGTCCGAGTTATTTCTAAAATATATCCCTGAAACGACGTCATTGCACTTTTCCAAAAAAAAAATCCAGTTTTTCAGAACATAAAAAGGCGGGAAATCTTTGTCAATTTATTGCCATGTAAGGAATTTGACAATCAAAAAAAGCTCGGACTTATGGCCGAGATATTTAAGGGAGGAATTCGAATACACAATCAAAATCAAAATTGGTTACATATTTTTGGAGTTATGACCAATATAACGAAATTTTAAAATTCAAATATTTTTTTTTTGAAAAAAAATCTGACATCGCTCCAGAGGCTAATTCTGAAAATAACTCAAATTCTTAACCCTCTCCTATAGCATATCTTTCAGAATTTATCAGCTGTGTTCATTTCCATCCAATTTTTACCGAGTTATGAATGATACAGTGGAGAGGGAGTCGAAATGATAACAACGTACTTACACCAACCTTAAACGACAACGTACTATCAAGAATTAAACCTAACTATTAAAGACTTAATTACCCTGCAACTACCGCATATGCGACCCAGAACCAAATAAATTATTATTTATTCTGCCAGTTTGCAATGAGGATTGGCAGATAATTATTTTAATTTATTTACCTTAGTATTCTACTATGCAGTATTTAAAGCGAAAATGAAAAACAATGTTAAGTAGTTGTTTTTAATACGCAATATTCATTATTCAAACAGTCCTAGAAATGAAATACAAGTTCACAATATGTTCTATTCAATAACAAAACAGTTTTAATTGTGATATTATGCAAATGCAGAGTAAATTCCTCTTAGATACTCACATTCTATATATTTAATTAGTGTTAACTACTGGATATTATGTCTGAACGTAGTTTATGTTTATTTTTTAGGATGCCTACTACATAATTATGTAAGAGAGAATATGATACTTCTACATTTAATGTTGCAGATTGTGCGATTATCAATAATGGCCCTTTAACAGTCAATGTAAGCATTATTCTATTCATAATTGCTGTATTATGTCCTATGAATCTACATTTTCCATAAAATAAGTGTTATATTCTTAATCTATCCTTCTTAAGATATTATTATAATTTTGCCTTTATTTAATTAATAGTTTTGGGGTTCCTATTTGGTAATCACAAGTAGCGTTACCAAAAATGAGAGCAGTACGTCGTAGAAGTCGAATATTCTCCTGTATTTCACTGCTCTGATTGGCCCAATAGATATCCCATATCCCCTGAGGGCTTTTAATCTTCTTCGATTCACTCTGTTGCTCTCCAAGAACTTTGACTTCATTTTCATCATAAATTCGTTCGACTTTTTCCAGCAGATTGCAAAACCGCCCAGGAATAAAGCCTGCATTACAATGGCAATAAGAAGGAGTATCACACACATCATGTAAGCACCCGTAGTGCTTCTATCGCGCAGGCGAATGCAGCCGAAACATGACACAATTATTGAGAAGAAGATTGCGTTAAGAAATGAAGGCATACAAAAGGAGGTGAGGCTTTTGTCGAAGAGGATATTCAATATCCTCAATCTGGTGTAGGATGCAATATGTTCCTCCAATTCTCCTCCTCTTTGTAACTCCAACCTGAAATATAAATAACATTTACAAAATTTGCCAATTGTTAAAAATTCCATTTAATTTTGAATTAGTTTATTTTATTTTTACTTTTGCTGATGGATTAAATTATAATTCCGAATATTGTATACTATGATGTAGATGAGGGTGAACATAGCTGGAAGTACTATGATCCAATCGAATCCAGTGCGGGCTAAAAATATGCAGAATCTGCCAGCAGTATTTTCCACTTTTGTTGAATTTAAATACAGACCCTCGAACAGAGCCAGATCTCTCTGTACATTCAGCAGCAGAAGGAAAATAACGCCGGTTCCGTAATACAGTGGGAAAAGATATTTTGAAATTAAGAATTCAATCACTTTCCCAATGTGGCTTCTTTTGTCGTATGGATGCTGGTCTCTGCTACCTTTAAAACAAAAATATGTATAAATTACAGCGTACGGATTCCTGTGGGGCCGTGTCCCCGTATAGAAGAAAGTTCCTGTAGTGTATGTGAGACATCTCAGCTTAGTGTTTATGTTTAGTCTCAAGTTATACTAATTGTGTTTCCTAAATCGGATAGTATAATGTCTGTAAGCGCAATCTCTTGATTCTGGTCCATGTGCTTGTAGACAAGAGTTGATCCTAATTTGTCTGTAATTAAAACTAACTAACTCATGATAATTAAAAGTCTATATTGTAATGAAAGTCAATCATAAGTTCTTTCGGTCATATTGCACTTTCATATACAACAGTAGTCACATATAAATACCGAAGATAAATATCCTGCCAGTGTTACATATATTTTCAAATATTTTTTCAATTATATTAAATTGAAAATTATTAAAAATTAATAAAAATTCTAGTCTGTATTATACGGCAAAATTTTTTCTCCAATGGCGAAAGGAACTACTAAATCATAACTTTAAAGGAGTTATGATTTAGTTGCTTTGTGTTACTTTGTCGCTTATACCAAAATGGCTTTAGAAATACGTATAATACAATAAACTATTATTCTTAAGTATGAAAAGAATAAAAAAAACTTACTTGAGCCTTGAACTGTAACACTGTTGTACAGACAGTTTAGTGTGCTCACCATTTCCTTAGCTCGAGTTTCCACATTAGAAAATATAGCAATGTAAGTTGTATAAATAGTGATATCAAGAAAACTGAAAAGTAAATCAATTCCAATCGTTTTAGAATACATTTCGGATTTAAATTGAAATATAGCACGGAAAAGGAGGATGAAATTGATGCATTGAAATGCTTTTGCCATTTTTATTGGCTTAGAGATGGAAAATCTTCTTTTGTTGTTATCATATTGAAAGGGCCACAGCTTTAAGTAGTGGAGAATATTGGCATAACTGCCAATCCATTGTAAATTATCCCTTTTCAATTCGTAGTTTGTATGTATAACATTTATTGTGTAATGAAACGCATTTTTCAAACTTATTGATGTTGTAGATAAATATTGAAAAATGGTATTCAACATCTTGAGAAAGGTATTCATTGTTACATGGAGAAGGGCTGCAACTAGACTGCGGAATGAAATGAGCATAATTCTCATTTATATTTTTATATGATTAGTTTCTAGTTCCGAAGACTCGTTGTTCTAAATGACCTATGAAGATTATTCAATTACAATTACTGGCCCGCTATTATGCAAAATTATTATGCTCCTATTCATTTCAGTTTTATTTGGTTTTATCTGTTAGGTATTACATAGGATAAGTATATAATAGTCGGGAATAATACTCATTTAATATTTTTTGGATTGTCAATAAAACAAAATGGGAAGATACCTCATCCCGAAATATTGAACCATAATTTATTTAACGGATTATTATTCTACAATTACGAAATATCCGTATCCAGTCGAAATTCCGAACAAATATTTTCATTATAAATCAACTACTTATAATAATTACTTTAGTGGCGTAGATAGCTATACTATTAACTTAAGTCTTATCGCACAGTAGAGCATTGAGTAGCCACATAAAACATTTAATTACTATGCATATAGCTATGTGGAGGTTTGCAATAATTTTAGGCAGAAAAAAATTTTAATTTGTTTACCGTATATTAACGTATTAAGGATTCACCTGCTTTGAACATGAAAGCAGTCATATTAGAAATGAAAAACAATAAACCGTGGTAAACGTTGTAACGAAGGAGCTTGTCGGGTTTGAAAATCATTGTGATAATCATTGATAATCATTGTGATAATCATTGATAATCATTGTGATAATCATTGATCATCATTGCGATCATCATTGGTATTCATTGACAGACGGACAGACAGACAAACCATTCACATAAAGGAAACAATGCTACGTTGCTAACTTTTGCTACGCTGCTAGTTTGTTTGGTCTGTTGCTATTGTACAGTGTATTGTGAACAATGTATTATGGTTGTATTGTACGTGTTAATTGAAGTTCAAACTGACCTAAGTCGGTAATCCGTTAACCGATTGACCTCATTGTTACATGTTTGGATTCCTGAGGTCATAAGCTTTCGAACGATACCTCATTTGCCATATGTTACAATTTCAAAATATGGGGGGCGGGGTCAAAACTCCTGAGGGGTGGGTCCGATTGACCCCAAATTTCAATGGTGTCACCAGAGGAACCTTAATAGGCTACCCTGAAAATTTGAAGTCGATATCGCAAACCGTTTTTGAGTTACACCGCAATAAGACAGACGGACAGACAGACAGACAAAACGAAATTATAAAGGAGACTAAGCTCCTTAATAAGCATTAATTTGCGACATAAAATGCGACTACACCAGGGAATAAAATTTTATGGAATGCGTATTATTTTTTACGCTTTCATTATATATATATCACTTATTGGGTAGTGGGTACGTTAGTATTTTACCTGCCCATTGTAACAAAGAAATGTCAATTGCCTAATGCCATTAGAACTGTGACCCAAATAAGCACTGGGTGCCAAGAGGAAGGCTGCTTCAATCTTGTCGTTGTATTCCTCCTTTTCTGCCAAAGCAACCAACAATTGTGTTGTTCCTTGCGAATGTCCGACGTAGAAAACCTTCGAATTGCCAGTTTTCTTCAAAATAAAGTCAACCACTGCTGGAATATCGTAAACTCCCATTTCGTGAAAACTGTAGGGCAAATTGATGTATATTATTATATCAGTGGAATTTCGTCATTGTCATAATTAACGGGCCTCAAAACTGACCCAATAAGAAATGTGAAACTAATCCCAAAAGTGTATTTACGATGTAATTGAACATTCTAAAACAATTTTCTACATTTATAAATAATTCGGATTTCATTGGCACCCCCTTTGAAATATTTCACATTATTACCAGCGAAGCTGGATATTATGCTTTCGTAAAATCCGTCCGTCTGTCCGTCCGTATACAAAATAACGTTTAAAGTATTGGACGGATTTCAACCAAACTTGGCATAAATGTTCATTGATGTAACAGGACGGATGGCTATGCAAATGGTCCAAATCGGACCACCCCAAGGGGTACAGGGGGTACACCTTGTAAGATAAACTACTCTGTAGCTTTTAAACGGTTCAATCTTTTTGAATTGTGTTAAGGGATTTCAATTCAAGGATAAATTTTCCTTTCTCACAATGCCCCAACTTATTGGGGCAATGTGAGATTTTAACAAAAACGTATTGTATTATGTGGGGCGCTGTGAGATTCGACTAAAAATGTTCCTTCGCTGGTCATTTATAGTGGTTAGTATCCAGTTTATTTTTTACTAAGTAAGTAAGAGGGTTTTGGAATATATATGCTCCACAAAAATTTACGCAGGGGTGTTATCATAATATATATTTACTAGGTTTACCTGAAGTCCCAATATTTAACATCATCCTGTGTAAGCTCTATATGTTCAGAAGAGTAGCTATTTCCTCGATTATTAGCCAGCCAAACGTCGTAACCAGCATCCGCAAGTTTCATAGCTTAAAACAAGATATATTAAAGTTACATTTTTGAAAGGATTCGCAAAACATTTTTCCAGTATAATATTTGCTAACTGAAGAACTGACCCAAATTTTTATTTCCTTTTTGCATAATCCATTGAGCTGCTGATCCAGTTAGTCCATGTGTAAGCAAAGCAGATTTTCTTTTTACTCGTGGTGCTGATTTTGATTGAGTTTTCGGATAAGGAATTCGAAACACTGTAAGAATGTATCCATCTTTTGTAGTCACCTTGTAAGTTTTTACGGTATATCCTTGGGCCTTTATTATTTGAGTCTAATTAAGAAATATCAAATAAAAATAATACCTATTCAGATTAGCTGCATCAAGTAAATATATGATTTATATAAAAATATCCGAATTACTAAATTTCTCTTAATATCTGGATCATTTGCGCTGTTTGAGCGACGAGTCTC
>JAQFYC010003595.1:0-20176 GCA_034694165.1 Tomocerus mixtus
ATACTTGCAGAGGTGGGCACACCTAACCGCGTTCACTGCCTGCCAATACAGTTGGACACCCATTGCCATGGTTTATTGTACTTAATGTTGTGCTTTGGTCTCATAACATGTACTATCGTAATATGACAGTTGTGTAATTTAAATGATAGTGAATGTCAAATGGAAAGCATATGTATTACCTTTCTGTGAATCTGTGAAGCTCTGTCTATTTGTCTGAATATTATGAACTTTTGCTAAAATGGAAGTTCCGTACTTAACTTATGTAAGGTAGAATGTAATCTATTTTGCATATATATTTTTACAGTACATAATGTACAAATGTACAATATATAGGTAGGTGCCTATGTATAATTAAAGAGAAATTTGTCTTCTTTGACTAAGAAGATGGCCTGAAATCAAATTCATGAGCAAAGTAAACTATAAAGTGGAAAGTGTATATTTATCTTGCCTCAACATCCGTACTATAACAATATCTTCATCTTCATTCATTTGAATTGCTTGGAAGCAATGAGAAACCGATGGAGAAAGTCAAGTTTCTTGCTAAACTTCATCTTAGTTGAGTTTAGTTTATCCAGACGAAAAGGAAGTGCTCCAAATGAAATGTGGGAAAGTAAAAGCAAGAGAAGAAATATTCCTTGTAGTGTAATGTGTACTAAACTAACGTAAGTGGAAAAGGACAAAGCCGCATAAACCGCTTATAAGTATAAACAGAGAAGAGTGAGCAGTTCTACTTTTATTGTCCATGAATGCCAGCTCAATAGCCTCTAACCGAATGTGCGTAACTCTAAAATCCGAATGAAGTATAGTAATGTAATGCATGTTTTATGTAAAATCTCTAACATACAAATATGACATAATGATTTTGTGATTAATAATAATAAAATAAAGATGGCCACTGAGACAGTTTAATTTAACTAATCTATATTTATAGGCACATTTCAGAATCTAAGTTTTAGATTAGATTGTACCCATAATATATAATATATCCATACAGTTAATAACGAGAATGGAGTTCAGTTTAATATGATTTCTTGATAAGACTAGATTTTTTGAGTATTTATTAAATTGAACAATCACATTCACATTAACCGGATTTAGATAAAGTATATACAAAGTGAGAAGAGAACCGTCAAACGGTAAGATTACAGTACAAGAGTACAACAGAAATTAAAACTTAACTGGTATTTATCTAAAATTAACGTACGATGTCTGGGCAGACCAGGAAATGAGATTACAATTAATATTTGATAATTTTGATATCAAACAATTATAAGATTCTTACTACCAGCTATACAAAAGGACGCTGATTCTCACTCACTGTGTATTATAGCTATTTAGCTAAACAATATTTAATTGTTGTTAATTTAGTTGGTTGATACATACGTAAAACGCAGAGTATTAAGTATTTAAGTGGTAATATTAAATTCACTTTTGACATTTATGAAGATTACGCATACTTTACTTTATGTTATACAATAATACATATTAATTACTATCTAATTTTTCAAAATTAACGCTTGAACTTGATATTCCAATAATTCCAAGTACACCTTATCACAAAAATGCAAGTTTTAAATAAACTTCATGTTTATACTATAAGATTACCAGCAGATTGTACACGATAAGTATAGATTCGAAGCCGAGATTCGAGATTGACTAGTATACAGACAGTTAAGTAGAAGGCCGTAACAGGGAGATTATGTAATTGGATCACCTTCACCAAAAAGCACAAAATAGAGAAATTCTCATTCTTAGCCCCTTCCCCCAAACAAAATTCAAAATACGGCAGTAGGAAAACCTCACAAATAATAAACAATTTTGTATCAAAATGATTATCTACATTATCCTCATCTTATGAATTTTAGAACCTTCTTACTTATCAAATACACTCCCTTGTTGTAGTATTATAGATATAAGTAATACACCATTTTGAGGTAACTACTGTGCTGAACTATTAGTGAGATTACATAATGAATTATCTGATTAGGAACCTACATAATACATGTTACACGGATTCAAATAACAAGAACTATAGTTGTGTATTGACCGACTACAAAACACTATGTTTTAAATTTAAATATACTTCAGTACAAATTTTTCTAGTTATTATAAAATGATTAGGATTAGGACGATTTTACAGTGGAGGTGTACTACAATTACATGAGTTATTTACTGACTACAGGTAGGAGACAGTATTTTAATTTTTCACACTACATTTACGATGTAGCTTAATATTTATGTTCACTTAAGATTTCGGGTCATTTGAAAGATTTAAAATTAACACTCAACACGCATTTGTTATCCTACCTTTTCGTACCTACAGAGATGTATTAGCAATACAAGCTTTTGTAGAGTCGCTCGGAATACAGTTAAGGTATTTGTGATCATTCTATTACATAACAAGATCGCTTTTTACCTTATTCCTAAGTAGTTTCATAGACATAAAATAAAATTATTCAGTGGTTGACGGATTCTTAGAAGCATCTAAGGCTGTCCCGACCTCACTATCTTTATCTTGAGGGAGTGAAATATCTTCCGCGTTGTTATCTTCAATGACATCCCCAACTTTCAGTTTTTCGTTACTGCTCAGATTTTCTTCAGAAATTTTCTTTAGCTTACTCACCCTCCTGAAGATATTCGCTGAAAATATTGACATTAACGTTTGGTTAGTTTGTACATTACACATTACACTATTCTTCTGCGATTCTGTAAACTATTAGTAATATTCTTAGTACTGATATGTTGCATGGTTGTTATATTATGACTATTTACTATTGCTAACTACATGAGTACGCAAACTACTACCTGATTAGAATTTTATTATAGAAAATCTCAAGATTAAGATGCAGTCTTACATTTCTTCCTTAGATTACTCTGCGAGGCATTCTGCTGAAGTTTCAAATTGTGTTTGCCCGTGCCATTAGTCATGCAATCTTTGTTAGTTTTAGAAACTTGTTCTTTCTTTCCAGATAAAAAGGAAGAACATACACTCGAGAAAGATTTAGTTTGGGGTACACATTTGGTCGTCCCTCTGTACGGATAGGTAGGGAAAGACGGAAAAGTTAAGTTAGCATAGGTGTGAACACCGAACACGGAAACAATAAGTATCAACACATTATAGTAAGTATGTCACATCAAACAAAACATTAAAGACAGCATACAAACAAAAATGTATTGAAAGTAAAAGTATCTTTGCTTTCTTATACTTCGTTTGAGCAAATAACACCCGAATCTTACAAAACTCTGTGAAACATTTTTCAATGCCTTCATTGAACATCAAGAAAGCTCATAAAAATTGAAATGGATACACAGTTTACAGTTATATAGGAATCCCAGTTTTTAAAATTAAATTCAAACGTAGAATAAAAAAGCATTTCATGAAATTTTAATTAATTACAATCATAGGATAAAAATAATAAATGACATTAAGCAAAAATAGTGCTAATCAGTCACCTGCTTAAATTGCAACCAAGGAAAAGTATCAACATGCTCATGCCATGCACAGAACTTAACTTAAAGTCATCTACTGGGAATTATAGGTTTGACAATTGCTCTGTAAATTAAAATGAACGCTGTATATCCCACAAGCGCCTACAATAACCAATCTTGCTACTAATAATATAATCAAATCATGATAAGAAGCAAAAATATATAATTAAATAATAACAGTACTAGTACAGTACTGTCTACCGAACTACTGATTACAAAAATTAAGGTATGCTTGTTGGTACAATATTCTAATAAATATGATACGTACAGTTCGATGTCGTAGACAGTTGTGTTAGGACAATAGGAAGGTGCTCTGATGTGGCATTCTTTATGGCACTTCATTTTGCAATCACGACACTGATAGCCCTGTTTACCCAGACTGAATGAAAATCGCCCGGTACAGATTTCACAAGTGGTCCCACTGCAATTAATAAATCATTATTATATTAATAGAAAGATTTTAGTCGGAAAAAATAACTTATACATCCATTTAAAATGTACATATTATTTCGTAGTGAGTAGGTTTGGATTCATTGACTCTTTTACCTTTGTACATGTTTTGCCACAAATGTATGGTCATTGTAAATATGAAGTTTCTTTCCACGTTTCTTCCATTTTCCAGTCTGAGCCAAATTTGGAGGAATTAAGTAATATCTGCGGAATTAAAGAGCACATATTAATCAAATGGTTAATTTTGCATCGTATTGTAATAAAATGTAATATTCGCATTAATATTTGCAGATATTAATATTTTATGGAGTTTTTCTTACTTTCGGATTCTGTTTTCTGTACACTCGATGACCAGCGTGGAACTTTCATGATAGTATGTCGACGTGGACTGGCCACTTATCGCAGAAAGCTCAGATGCAGAAGATCTAGTTGAATGCATTCCCCCTAAGCCTAAATGACGTCCAGAAATCATGCTGTGTCTATCTGCTGATATTGACCGAGCGAAAATCGCTTCCTTTCCGGTGTCTCCACTAGCTCCTTCTCCCTCACCTCCAGGAGCCTGAGATCTGGACCTAGTTTTCGAAAACCGACGGCGAATGGAGGTAAAAATATCACCACGTCGTGTTCTGCGACGTCCACGCTCTGAGTTTACATTTTATAAAATAATTACAAAGCAAACTCTATGAAACTAACTTTAAAATACTTAATCAAGAATAAAAGTAGGTTATACCTTCCCCATATTGCCCTTCAATTCCGGCTTCAGATCCTTCTTTTGAATTGGCCTCCTGTAAAATTCAGAGAAATTATTTATATAGTAACCACTACAACTACTGCGTTAGTTATAAATTACCTTGTAAGTACTACATGGAAGTTTTTAGTAAGTTATTCTACTTGCTGCTTGTAAATTTAACGGTTTTCTATTTTGCGTGTGTAATATGTACGGTCTATGGTGTGTCATGCTTGTACTGTTCGACATACTGACTCTCAAGCGCTCTACTCTACAAAAAGTTAGTAAATAAAATATAGGGGGCTGTTAGAATCAGTAATAGGGTTATTTATCTTATTTACGATTGGAATCCAGCTCATAAACAGAATAATACATTCATTGTAAGCTTCATAATATGAAATATGTAAGTGCTACGTCATGCACGTGCAGATGTTAAAGTGAGGTTACTTAGTTGAAATATTGTTAGCGTTAGCGAAAACGTTATTTCTAAAACATCACAAAGCAAACTAACCTTGCTTTTAGGAACATCGTCACTTTTCACTTCAGCAAACCGGCCATCAGACAGTTTTTCAACCTGTTTGGATTAGTACAGATAAGGGATGGTTTCGTTACAAAAAAGAGAGTTGGGCATCAATCAAATAAATAGGTGTAATTTTGTTTAAAAATCAAATTAAATCAAAACAGGATAATAGTAAGATGAGGTAATTACCTTGACTATAGGTCTATGGAAGGAAGAATTAGAGATATTCTAAACACAATAAATCAAAAGGGGAAAGGTTTAAAACATAGCACACTATAACTACTATTGAAGCAATTAAACAAAATGTGATGCAAACGTCCTGTGTTTATGTGTTAATATTAATAATTGTACCCTTTGAACAGCATGTATGATAAGAGTGCTCTTATTAGCATTGGATACCGAATTTTTTTCAAATTCTTTAATGACTTCTTCCGTGAAATCTCCCGATGGGGCTGAGGGCGGCTTTGTAAACGTTGTTTTTGTTGTCTTTATAAGATTCCCACTTGGCGAAACTCTTTCAATCGTTTCCTTAGACTTCAGTAAGAATTCCTTTTCGTCGAGGAAAGTAAACTATATAGGTAAAGGGGAAAGAGAGTATTACATTTCTACAGTTCATCAGAAAATGATATATTTTAAAGCTTTAATTGGAAACTTACATTGACTTCTAAGGCTCCAGTGATTTGATCCGAAAGTTCCATTCGTCTTGATTTTAGTGGTAGAACACGGGTCTTTTCGTCAAGGATTTCTTCAACTGACACAATATTGCAGCCAAGAAATCTCGTTCCCACTCGATCGTAAGCTTCAAATAGAATTTCTCCGCAACCAGGAGCGACATTGCTAAATTGATTCAATAGCACACACAGATGATTAATCAATCGAACAATTTTAATGTTACAATTACTAAAATATATTCTATTAAAACGTACAATACGAAATTTTCGTTCCATATAGGATCGTGAGATTCATGTGCCTCGGTTTGGAATTTTTGCGGAGGATCGTCCAGTTCCACGACGCAGTATGGTTCATGACATCCCTTTAGTAAACCAATTTTCGTACCACGAACTACTTTGACTAGTAAGTACTTCTTTGCATTTTCGCCGATCTAAACGCCATAATAATCAATTGGAAATTTACTCGTTAATCATTATCGAAGTATATTTGGCTCTGTTGACTATTTGACATGAAAAAATATATATTATTACCTCATTTCTAGGAACCATTGGTGGAGGTGCAGGAAAACTACTGAACCTCCGCATCTCGAAATCAACGACCGCATTACGTACAGCAGAGGTAATTCTTTCTGACACGATTTCAGTAACACGGTGATCCAATTGATTGTTTTTCACAGGAGTAGTGCTCGAAATTGCTGTACATATTTCTGGCCATCCGTCAAACTTCACAATAACTACTCTTTCCTCGCCGTCGAAGAGAATATTAAGCCTTCCGCAAAGCCTATCCACAAAGAAGTCACACCGTTTGGACCCAGTGTCAATTGAAGATACAGTGGCTTTTCCAATTAGTTGTGCTTCACAATCCGCAGTTAGTTTCTGCAATCAAAATAAACATTTTAAATTTTAATTCTGAAAACCGATGAACGAAATATGCTAAAATATAAAAAAAAAATCAATCAGTTGATATGATCATTACTATGTTGTTAGCATGTTCGCATTCTGCAAAGAGATTCGTCAGTTTTACTTGATCCTTTACAGCAATTTCCACAATCGATAGAATAAGGGAGCTCTAAATATCAAATTTAAATTTAAGAAGATTCTTTCTACGAATGTTTTTGTGTATTCTCCATTACTCCTACATCTTACCTTTTTATCTTCTTCTCGTAAAGTTTTATTCAAAGAATCCATAAAAGTTTCTCGAACGTCATCCCAGCATTTGTCGTGCACCACTTGGCTAGAATACAGCCAATTGTAGCATTTACTGACATATTCGACAACAATTGGATCCGGGCCACTACAATGACCACTAGGCTGGATTGGTTCCACAAGATCTTCAATAATTATGGGATCGGGCTGGGTATGTAATACTTTCCTTCTGCGTACGGAGGACTCGAAGCCATTGGCTGCAATATTTTTGTCTACAGTTGCCACATTAGCTGCCACGCTGACTTCACTATCAGCAATTGCTTCTTTGGTTCCTTCTTCGTCTTTTGAAGCCAAAATAGATAGGTCATTTGTTGAAGAAGCGTCGGAAAAATTAGTCTTTCTTACGAATCGTAGGTACAAGTATTTTACAAACGCTATAGCACAAAAAACGAAAATGATCCATCCAGTGAGAAGCATACTGATGGTATCCATGTCTCTGTCCCCAACTCCTCCTGTAAATACACAAGAAAGTTTATTTAACCGGTAAATTAAAAACTGTAAACCAAAAACCACATTAAAGTTTCTTAAACTATTTTTCTGAAATTTAACGAGTTCACAATTCAACTAAACTGACCCTCCACAAAACAAAAGAGATCATCCACTCGCTCCGCTAAATCTTCGTCAAACATAATTAGTGTATGTTTCGTTGTCGAAATAAAATAAATACCCTATAATTATTTCAGCCACTTAAATAATTACTGACACTGACTGTGGTAGTTTCCCCCATGCTACCTAGCACAGCAAACTAATCGCTGTAAAACGCGTTTACTTATCAAATAGAGAACTGCAAAATAATACCTACAGATTAATTATAAAATAGTTGTGTAGAACTGCCAATACAGCAATTAAAGTGTCTACAGTTGTACTGAATGCTATTACCTACGTGTCCCTAATATTCAATATTTTTTAGGCATAACATAACAGAGATGAAATCTCTTTCAAATCTTTAATATACAATATCTATAGAATTCTGGCTCTGATGCTGATCTGTGCTCTTCGACTAGCTAAGGCTAAACTAAAGACGCTTGCTTATACAACTACCGCACCGATACGATAAGCATAGTAATGCCATGTCTTTTTGTGGATAGTGCAGTACTATTTTTGTAAAAGCAGTCAAGTCAAAGTCAAAGTCAGCGCAATACATAGTTTTAATTCAATAAGATCAACTATAGCTAGAAAAAATGATTTCTAACTTTAACTTACTTACTATACATTACATGCAGATACTTTTAAAAGGAGCATACTGCCGCAGGACAAGATCTAGCATATTATGTGGTATTGGTAATTATAGAAGAAAACCAGTTAGTATGTGGGTAATGTAGAAATTCTCCTTTTACTATGACAAAAAAGCATATAGTAGGTAGCTACTAGCTAGCTACCACACTATCTCACATGTATTATGTAAGTAAAGGTGATGTAATGTAATGAATTGAATAAATAGGTTTTCATACCGAGTACAACACTAAGCTACTTGCAATGCAAATAATGCAATGCTAAATACTATACAAAAGAAGAGAAAAGTAATATACTTCGTACATTTGATTTCCTTTACTATTCCAAATCTTTACCTAAAGCAGAACCGAAGTCAGCAGCAATGCAGATCCACCAACTCTAAAAATCTTCTCGGCTCAGCAATGAGTAAACTGAAGGAAATGATCTCCTCACACTAAAAGCTCATATGTCACACAGGACCCGATCCGCGATCCATGGCTAATATTAGAAAGCTGCATTCCAAGCTGTAAACGTCTTCGCTGCTAAGATTCAACTCAGGCGATAATCCAGTCAGTGATAGTTGTGTTCCCTTCACAGTTCTTGTGCACCACCAAAGAAGATTTTCTTGTGTGTGATAAATGCTAGGTCCTTCTGATCAGATCTGTTATAATCGAACAAAGTATTCATGTAAATTTGGCAAATCTGTAAACACATAGGTCTAAATCTTTTTTGAGCATCCACTATCCACTGACACTTACTGACGTGACCAGGTGCAAATTCACTTACGTTCTAGGTATTTATATTAATAATGATAATTTTGTACCAATTTGCATAGAAGTATAATATTATGTTGTCTATAGCCTCCACAACTAGACAATCATAACATGTCATAGATGGATGTTCACTTTCTCTGCCTTCTCTGAATTTACATATTTAAATAATACTATTATTTATTTATAGCTTTTTGTTGCATTTTAAAATAGTTATGGAAGGATAGCGTGGGCGTATAGTGGGTGGGTTGCCCCTGGTAGCCCTGTATCTCCATTTCCGTGGTAAAAGAACACAGCAAGATTCAAGGCAATCAAATGCATCATGGATTTCTATTTTATGATCCATAAAATGCAAGATTCTGCCTAAAATATAGACACAAGTTTATTTGCTAAGTATGTACTATTTACTTGATACTTGATTTGAAAAAAGCTGCTAGTGAAATAAGATAAGTAAAAATATGATTAATATAAGTTTGTAATTTTGATTTACATTTAACAATACCGATAATTTTTCTAACTTCCAAAAACGGGGATGTTTACAGTTACATATCAGGGTAAATGTAAAAAATAATGAAATAATTATACTTACATTCTTATTCTTGCTAGTTCGTCAGACTAAAAAATGTTGATTGAAGATGGGTGGTAGATTGGCAGTTGGGTAATAATACTTTATATTTCATATATTTCATTCATGAAATGTGGAATGCAATTTTGAAATACATCTTATCAGTGATCAGCAGTTTATACTTCGTTTCGTGTTATGAAGAGATAAAATTAAGTCTTTCGTAGGATTTGCTTATCGGTTTCACTACCGTCAAATGTCCATAATATCCAGCATCTGTATATCCTCTGAATTTAACAGTTCCAGCTCCAGTCACCTCACCAACCAGTGTTCCAGTTCCAGTCTTAGACAAAAGTTTGTTTTGATGTGACTTCGTGTGTCGGTGTGTCGTGTGTTTAGAGATGCCTATATGATTTTTAGAACAATTATTTATGAGTATAAGCTTGAACTTTGAAAATTAATCATTGTTTTTATTTGTTTGACCTCTCATGATGTCACCTAATTATAGGGAATAATATTTATGTCGGTGTAGCTTACCTCAGTTAAGTTTACAGTGACAGCTGACAGCCAAACGCAGTTTGATTTAAAGGTCAATTTTGTAAATAGCACAATTAGCATCTAGGACATAAGTAATTAAGTAACATGGCCAATAATCCTGTAATATACTAACTAACCTACTTTCGAATTTAATAATTTGTTAATAAATAGAGTTACAATCTAATAATTGGTCCTAATTTAGAGTTTTGACAGATTCCGCTTAAATATCAAGAAGCTATCTCACATGCAAGGGCATCTGACTGAACTTTGGAGTTTGTGTGTATTTCTACACTTTTTGGAATTACCTTTAGCTGCAGACAGGCCGAGCACTGTGTACTACAATTTGCAATGTGCTACCAGCAGCAGCAGCCTCTGAGAATTTGCTTCACTCACTATGAGAGTGAAAGTATGTTGGTGAAAGTGAGTGAAAGATACAATACGATCTCATGGGCTATTGCAACACAAAAAAAATTATTTCAATGTTAAATTACCATTTATCTTCTCCAAACAAGTAATATTTTAATTACTACCCTATATATTTATATATTATTATTTTAACTAATTATGATGAAATCTAAGTCTTGTGTGACTGTGTCCCAGTGACATCTTCAGATGTTGAAAGAATAATAAATAATTCTCCCATGAAGTAGTTTACTAGTAAATTCCTAATATTTATTAGAATATTTATTAGCTAAAAAATAATTTGTTGAATAAAAATATGTATTTCTTTTCTGGCTCACCTAAATAGTCACTACACAGCCTCAAGAAGTACAAGACACCATAACCTTGGACTGCCTGCTGCCCCATCCTGCCCAGTGTAAACAGCAATATTGTTTTTGGTTATTAATTATTACTGTATCATTTCACATTGAAATTGTGGGAGAAAGCATATGAATCTGTATACGTAACCATCTAATTACATGTAACAATAATACATAGAATTTGGATACTATAATGCTGAAAATCGACCCTGCAATTTTATTCCGTCGCTTTCTTTAACTTTCACTCAATTCATCACTTTTAGTAGTTTCCCTCTATTAGAATGTTTGTCTCTGTTCACTCTGTAATTTTAAGATAATGTGATGATGTTCTGGATTTCATTATCCAAACTCTTTCACAAGAGAACAGTAGAAGACTAATGAACTAAATAGTTGCAAATTATGCATATAGCCACAGTAGGAAAATTGGGCCACTAATTTATACTCGTAAGATTCACATAGCATATTTATCTGTATAAGCATATGTAGGTACATACGTATTTCTACTTTCTACTACATGCATACAATACTTTTGATTGGTTTTGATAAGAATAGGATTTCAAAAAAACAAAAGAGTGCATAAGTATCGCGATTATATTATGTACATATAGTTTGTGAGACTGATCTTATGTGAATCCTCTATCTGCACTACTTTAGTATGTATATGTCCATAGAATATATTTGTACCACTTCATATCAAACTGGAAATACCTTCCATGCACGGCAAGGGATGAGCGAAGTGACTAGTAAAGGAAGTTGCTCAAGGGTCCAATTCAATTGAACAAGCTGAAGCTGGGACGACAAAGATATCTTCCATCAACGTGGGTGGTATGCTATCGTATGGTATCTCATCCTTCGCTGATGTGAGGTGATCTATTTATGCCTTTCTCCTAGAAAGTATATGTAAGTAGTCGTTTTATTTGTACGGTGCGTCCTGAAACCAATATATGAAGGTATATTATTCTCTCTATACATGAAGAATAGCAATCCAAATTCCAAACTAAGTAGCTATGTAGAACTGCTACAGCAAGATAATATATATAAGTAGTAAGTACTATAAGCAATCAGGAAGGTGGATTGGATTGGATTTGGATTTAGATATATGTACATATATAAGTAATATTAAGTTAGTACATATTAGTATTTTCTCTTCTACTGATACTTTCCCTAAACTCTTCTAGCACTCTTCAGCTACTTCCGACTCATGCAAATAGATTTGAGGACAGGAGAGAACACTGTTCCAACTTCCAAGTTTTTCCACTACTCTACTCTACACCCAATATTATTGTTAGATCTCCGATTGCACTTGAAGATACTTAAATATACTTTTGAAAGTAAAAGTGTGCACATATACATACATTATACATATAAGATGTGTGTGGAGAAAGTCCCTCTTCATTGAATATCCATTATATTCTAATGAAGACGTTTATGATGAAGTAGAGACGAGCTTTTCACTCCAATAAAAGTTTTTTGCTGACAAACACATTTCCCCTTTCCCATCACATCATCATCATCATCAAAGGTCTTTCTCTTTGGCTTTCTGCTCACTAACTCACTCAACTCTTACATCACATCAGAAAGAGGATACGAAGGAGGATCAGATGAGACTCCTTGATATCGATATATATTTAAGTTAGCAGTAGCACTGGCATTCATTACAAATATGTACTTATCAACTTATCCCATCAGAAGGAGAATCTAAAAGGTATCTTGTCCTATGTTTCAGTATAGTATCAGTATATACATAGGACATAAGGGTAGGAGTAGTAAACATACATGAGATACTTACTTAGTCTACAATTTTGTTCTTTAGGAGGACAGGACGGGACAAATGGACGGTTGGGATCTTAGGAGATACTTTATTGAATTGGATGAGTCTTCAGCTCACTCATGCATGCACCCTCTTCACTCTCTTATGCAGAAAAACTTAGCCACGTATCGCGATTAGAATCAATCAATCCTGTCTCAGCCTGACTACTATTTATATAAGTAGAAAGAAGATCTAAAGCTTCCAGAATAAAAGTGCAAGTTTAGTACTATGTAACTTTTGTAGGGGAAACGTGCACGAGATACTTATTATAATACTTTAAACTTGAAGGACTGGATAGAAATCCAGAAGAGAAAGTTATAAAGGGTATTAGCCTACATCTTTTAAATGTACTTAAATTTAAAGGAACCTGCCATGTTTTTTGGAATTTCTGATATTACTGATAAGTAGTATATTGAAGGTATACTGCTTAATATTGCTCAAATACAGAATAATTATACTTATTACTTAATCATTACTATATTTAATTATTATCGGTTAATTTAATATCACCTGCAGTAATAAATGGTGTATAAAATATTGTATCCTAAGACAAAACAGGTCAACAATGGGTTTCGTAAGCGCCATTTCAACCAATAAATATGAAGAAAATTCATATTGTCGATTCAATATCGGCTTTGATCATAAATTATTTGCAACATCTAATGAATTGTGTGAATATTTAAAAAAAAATAGGTATCGGTTCAAAATGATTATGATTATGATTATGAATTATGATCCGTCCGTATTAATGTTTAATTGGAATAATTCATTTGAATACACTTAGAGACATTTGAATACACTTAGAGACAAATATGGCATTATGTGTGATAATCAACTTCGTGATGTTAGCGAAGATAATTTTTTGAAAATGTTATTTGACAACCTTGATTTTAAGAAGTGCTTCCGTATCTACAATTATATAATTGAATCTACGATTAAAGTTCACTAGGCTTAATTTTAAAATAATATTTAACTTTGTAAGAAAAATGTATGGTTGAACGGGCGGGACCTATGTTCAAATAAACTCATATTATTATTATTAATTGGAATAATTGTTAGTAATAATGTGTATTTTATCAAAGATATATCTAGTAGGAGCTTATTTGACAATTTCTGTACATTTTGTTTACAGTATAATATCTAGTCAAATACATTAAGTACATAAAAATACAAAAATTCTACTTTACATGTATTTCCCGATTGCTTCGACCTCAAAAGTGTATTACACTATGTAATACTCCACTGCGGGTAAAGTCAGTATCTGATAAAATAAGTATGAAAATGGAATTACTCAGTTGGCACATGAACTGACTGGTTAGGGCACGTGATGAGAATTTTAGTTTTAAAAGGATACTTTTCACTCTCCCATGCCACAAAATAATAGAGAGAATTACTGTAGCAGTTACATTAAAGAAAACTTAGATCCATGGGCCAGGCCAGAGGAAAGCAGCCAGAGAAAGTTATTCAAATAAGAGATATTTCAGATAACGAAGAGATGAAGTGTATGTGTTTCTCCAGAAAACTCCGTGTGGGGTGGTCTGGCTCTGCTCTGGATTTCCATTGGAGTATCGGAGTGGTAGTTTGGATTAGTCTTCGTGTTTGTGGGAAATAGGGAATAAGTAGGAATAAGTGGCAGTAACACAACTACTACATATTTCTGTATCTTTCTGTTTGGGTGAAAGTGCTCTACATAAATATAAGTAAGGGAAAGTAGTGTAGTCTGCATAGTGATAGTGTAATGTAGAAATTCAAAAAGTATTAAGAACTAATATACTGTAGTACTGTTCTGTAGTGAGTGTGGTTTAGATATAAAGTGTGGGATAACGATAAGTTGGCTGCTGGCATCCTTTGCTTAGCATTTGATGTACGTGTGTAACTGTAAGTACATATAAGTTTTGGTTAGATCTTTGTCTATGTAAGTCTGACCTGAGCATGTTTCTGGCTGGAGAAAGCAATCCAAGACGAAATGCTGTGCCTCTGAGTAGTATAATCTTAATTTACCGATAAACTATCCTGGAATATTTCCCTTCGTCCATATCATGCATGTAAAGTGGCTCCATTCTAACAACATTTCCTAAATTCCTATCTCGTACTCACATTTTTCATGATCTCGTTTGAGGTCGAGACGCGTTTCTGAATTAGAATAACCGAAACAATTTACAGCACTGCTTCAAGCCAAGCACTAAAACCTGAAAAAATGTCTTGTCCAAGGGAAAACAGTGGGGAAGACCATCTCTAACTACTATCTATATTACACACATAAGATAACATTAAATAAAATAACATACATACACTCAGTTCAGTACACAGTACACAAACATACATTACACTATCTGTACGTACAATACACGGACAGCACTCCCTCTTGCCTTTCTATGTACTTATATACACATTACATATATCTATTTTATATTTCTATCCATATTATACTTACAAAAGCTATACTTATATACTCATGGTATGCTATAAGGAAAAAAAATATATTTATATCGTACAGTTATCTATTTCTTGGCTCCTCTCGTTCTTTTCTCATCTCATCCCATCACCATCATCTATAATCTGCATCACTTTTCTATCTTGTTGTACCTACGTAACTCAGCCACTGATACTCAACCCAATACAGGGACATGTTCTACATAACATAACAAGGCGAAACAACATCCACAAATTATTCTGCAAATTTTATTTACAAACACCAATACATAGTATATCTTGTTTACCACGCGTGTGCTACATTCTCAACATATATCTACATATTGTAACTGTAGGTATACATTATTTAAAACACAGACAACTGTACAATCACAATTAAGTACAAGGTATGTATAGAATACGCGTTATATTGGACTTTCTCTAAATCTAAAACATTATCCTACAATTAATTACATTCACTATTTGGAAAAATGTAGCATTTATATTATGTAGCCTTTCTTGAACACACCTATACCTACTACAAATGATGCAAAATAACTTGTATAGGTATTGTATCCTGTGAAATACAGAAACAAATACGAAATGTATGCGATATTCTTACACATAAAGTCTTTATGCAGAAAATATGAAGGCATTCGTGCAGTTATTGAATACAAGGAAATTCTTTAAGCAAGTTACACTGCTATACTGTGTATGTGTTATTGTGGACAATGGATATTGTAATGCAGCAGAATTTATAGTGTGACAGATGCGGTGCGATATTGATAAAAATGTACTCGCTATATAAGAAATACTGCGTACGTAGAGTATACATATTAGGAAAGAAGCTCTCTCAGCGAAGGGGAAAGCCTAGCAAAAAGAAGGAATCATTAGGACAGCAGAGCTAATGGGAAAGCAACGAAGTGCTGATGATCTGATGGGAAAATGATAGTTGAGCGTGAATCGACGGCTGAAGCACAAAAATAAACCAAAACTTTTCTCTCATGCAGAAGAAAACAGCTCGCCCACAAAGAGAGGCAGGGATACATCCTTTTCGACATTGGCATTGCATTTTATCCACTAAAACTATATTTAATATCTAATTTATCGATTTGGTACATAAGTAAGCATACACCACACATACAACATAGATACATAACAAAACACTACACTAATTTATCAACGACACTATCCATTATGATTTTTTACAAGCATTTATTTTTAACCTACTTTAAAATTCAGGTAGGGAAAACAAGATTCAGGTTGACGTTTTGAATTTTCTCATGAAAAGTCTAGAACCATTCTTTTTCGGAGAAAGTTGGTTAAATGTGTATGTATTTTCAATCTTTAACATTTACATGATCACTTAATTAAGCAAGACAATATCTAATACTTTAAATACTAACTAAAGATAAGTGGTCAAAATATTGCCTCCCTATAGAATGAGCGCACTAACCACTTATGACACGTATGTACAGATACGTGCGTATAAGCTATAAGCCAACAACAGTACAGAATACAAATAGTGAATTAAGTATGTAATGTATCCCTTTTCGTCCAAGCGATGAGTAGATGAAGATGAGACACGATATCTTTACAAGCCTAACTACAAAGCAATGTTCTAAGAAGAGGAAAAAAGTGTGTCGTCGAGCATGACGGTGGATACTTTGTAGTAAGTGTTGGTCTCTTGGTATTTGTGTGTGTCCATGTTAGTTAGTTAGTTAGTTAAAGAGATGTATTTGTTGTTGGCGGAGAGAATGTGAGTGATTAGTGGAATGATCGCTGCTTAAGTGAGACAAAAAGAGGGCGAGACAAGTGGTAATGACCATCGGATGGTATTGACGCATGGGGGTGTCGCTAGTGAAGATGATGGATGTGTGGATGATGGGAAGAGCTGCGGCCGCAGTGCCATCGTCCCATGGGCATCTATTCACGCCAATGTCACCCAGACAGCCTGTCAGGAGCACCCGTGAAAAGCTGTCTCCTAATAAATTGATATCAACGTGATATCCTTCGTACAGAGTCACGGCCCCCTTCTGCGCTTCAATGCCCGCAAATGTACATACACACACACACTGGAGGAATCTTCTTCTTGCATCCGAATTGCCTTCCGCCGTGGCCTTGTCTTGTCTTACGTGAAACTATGGAACATCTCCCGTCTCCTATGCTTTCTCCAGACTAATACATACAGTAGACTCACTCACCGGATTTTTTATGGACAAGTCCTTTCTTTCTTGGCCGTCCCTCACTCGCCAAACCAATCCAATATCAATTCATTCCTTTCTTACAGATTCAGTGAATCTTAAGTATATGGACGTGCACACTATTAGGTATGCACATAACTATATCTTTACAACATCATACTCACTCAGTAACATTATATGCAGTCTATATAAGTACAAATAGTTACGATATCATACTATAAGCCCGCAGGACAATAGAATTATGCGTGCATGCTACTTTATACACTGCCATTTTTATTGGACATTGCCAATGCAGTCTTTCATTACTAAAAACTATATAAGAAAATAATACTACCAATGAAGTACTAATTAAGTGTAAAATTAATGACTGGTTTTCGTAACAGTTCCGATTCTTCACTAATCTTGATAAGAATGCTGTAAATATTGCAGGACCGATTTTTAATATCTGCATTTATTGGGGAGACACAATCGATTTGTGTATTTCCAAGAGAATCGTCACATTTAACACGTAAAAATGTTTAGAAAGCCGGAAACACTGTATCATCTGCTTGGAATTTTGCTTGATAATTAATAAACCGCTATTGCTCATAGTATAAGTGATGAAAGTTTCATAGCGACAATTGAATGCACAAAAACTTATCTCTTCACAAAAGAATAAAATTAAAATTACTCAATACCGACAAAATAGACACATAACTGAAAGCATACAATTTTTAATGTTATATCTACGCACCTTTTAGAATATTTTAGATATTTAAAATTTAATACACTAATCTATATTAGTAGATGTATGGTATTCCTTCTGTTGAGCTTGTACTGTAAAATATAGTATACATTATAGGATATTTATATAAAATATATCAATCTGACAACTACATACAAATAAGTAGAAGTAGAACCCTTGGCTTACTCACTACAAAAGCACATACATAAATATGGAGCTGGTGCTATGTATTTACTGGAGAGATGACAATCCGTTACGTATTCTCTTAAACTTTTTCGAAGCTTGCTGAATTGAGCTAAGCGAGACTCGGGTCGGGTGCAGTGAAATAATGTGAATTGTGTTCGCTTTCAGTTACTATAAGACTACTACTATATATGTATACTGTATATACTTTTATAGAGATATGTATGGATGTGTAAGTATGTCATAGTAAATACATAGTAACAGTAGGTTTGTGTCTTTGGGTATCAGTTGAAATTGACATGGGGAAGAGAAGCACCCATAGAATCTCCACATACGTATTCCTTGCTACATACATTCTAAGGTGCCTTGTATACGGATACATACAGATAGTAAGTAAGTGAGTCTGTATAAGAATGAGGCTCATTCTATCTCCCATTCACTACAGTACCCCACTCTGCATCCATTACAATAAATCCAATGCAAACGAAATGATGGGGAAATATTAGTCAGGAGATGTACACAGTAGAGTGAGACTGCGAAGAGGAGTGAGTCCGTCGGTCGGGAATGTTTAGGAGGGCATCATTTCAACTCTGGAACGAGAACTGCTGGAACTGGGGCTAAAAGCCGAGCAAGGCATGCAGACACGACTCCACAAGCTGCGAAATGGAATATCCCTTCTATAACACTATCTATATCTATGTATTCGGTAAAAGTACCCGTTTCGGTGGCTGTGGCTATGATTTCACTGAATATCCGAATATATAGTGAATAGCTATTGTGTATACTTTCACTATTAATTCTACGTATTCAAAATACACATAACTACATATATTTAGTATATAAGATGCCTTATAAAGAGTACTTTGTTATGTATGTACAAATATGTACGAAGGAATAGATAAACGGGCCATCAGGCCCAAATAATAAATTCCTCCACGCCAGAATAGTTATGAGAGTACAATATCTTAGACGCTCCGTGTGTGTTATGTATAACTAAAGCTAACTAAACCAAACGTATGTAAGTCTTTAGCTTGGCTTGGCTGTCCCAACTAGTTTGTACCAAACATTACATTACACTGGCTAAGGACTTATCGTTAGATATAAATATATTTAGTTCACATACATATACGTACACATGAAGTATTTATAGAGGAGAAGCAGCCGCTATCTTTTTATCTAGCCGTCAGTTCGACTTGGACCGATGTGATGCTTTACACACACTCTATATGGAGACTAGAACTTTAGAGGAAGAAATTTAGAGGGAAGGAGCTGTTTTGGTTGTTTCTTGTTATATGGAAAGACAAGGGAAGTGAGTATCCCTTCCTAGAACGAACCCTACCCACTACCCGCCCTGCCTACTGCAGCAATCATTTCAATGAGTCATAGTCCTCTAATAAGTGCTCTCTCTTTTCTCATAAATTTCCCCGTCTTCTTCCCGCCCTGTAAAACACTATCTATCTATCTATAGGGAAAATACCATAGCTTGTGTTGTGTACAAGCTATGCCTTTCTCATCATACAAATACGAACAACTTTCACTTTGCAAACAAATTGTACTTCTCACTGCAGTTTGCATGGAAGTATAAGTAAACACTAAAGTAAAACACAAATAGGAGGCAGAAGATATGTAGAAATATATTTATTGTGCTTGGTGAAAGTTAAGTAAGTGATAGAGCCACTTATATACTATTACGATAGAAAGTACGTGTATGTTTGTAGAAAGGAAAAGGTACCCACTTTTAGTATTGCTATTGCCATTGCCCATCACATCACATAACCGTTTGCCTCCTTGCTTACCAATAGCAAACACTATTTCACTTTTTCCCACTTTCACTCACCTATATAATACATATATGTACTTATGTACGTAATGGAAGTTTGGATGTGGAGTTTTGTTTGTGTATGTATTGTATAGGTAGAATTGGTGAAGGAAGAGGGA
>JAQFYC010003596.1:0-20174 GCA_034694165.1 Tomocerus mixtus
AGTAGACTAGACACATGAAGATGACTCAGCTTAGTTGTAAAAGAAATTCATCTTCACTTCATCGATATAATCAACATGTTCACCATCGCACTGTCAATATTAGTGCATTTAATTACTGTTACTTTACTCTTAAAGTAAACACATGCCAAAAAAGATTTGAGAGAAAGACATTATGAACTATTACAAAATATTCTTACACTTAGGTGTGTAAATAGCTAGCCATATATCCAGCAACAGTTATCTTTTCAAAAATTGGATTTTGAATACCTCTTTGGAATGCAATGAGTTACATATTTGACGTTTCCCTTCCCTAGCTATAACAGGTTCAGGAAACAGAGCAATAGTGTATTTGCACTCCAAATAAATATACCTATAGTTAGTAGGTATATCATGTTCTAATGTAAAGTACATTCAAGGGCAAAGGGCTGGCTATACTATGAATAAACAAAATGCATACAGAGACATGCTTATAATGTATGTTGTCTGATCTGATACTTTTTTGCTGAAAGAACATGAGTTCCACTCTACTTACTTGCCTATATAGGTATAGTGACGATAAGAAGAATAAAAATTCTGCACTATGAGTGCACTGAATTTAATTTCGCATCAGACAGAAAGTCATTTGGCACTTGCAGAAAGTGTCATGCATGAATAATTACACTAGAAGTGAACCTGAACTATTTCCACTATGTCTCTTTTTCTTTCACTTCAATTTCCCTACAAACTGAGAACCAGTATCTAAATCTGCTAGCAAAACTAACGAATGATTTACTACATTAGTAAGTATAATTAGGGTAATCGAGAATAACACAGCAATTTTGACATACATCTTCCTAAACACATGCTACTGCTAACATACTGATAGTAAATAAGTAATAAATATTATTTAAGAAGACCTAATGTTGAAGTAAGAATCTCAAACACAAGAATGCTGCTTAGGTATTCTATTATTCTAACAACCTGTCCATTTACTGTTAACCACATGAATACCTATCCCGACACGAGTACACTCTAATTGTCTAATTACTTCATTCGGGAATTTAAAGAAAATTGTAGTAAACGCTCTAAGAGCCAGAATAGTTACTTTTGAGATTAATAGGCCAAGAAGTCATGGAACTGTCAGCTATGAAATAAAGAATTTTTAAATACGGGAAAAGGATGCACACTACAGATATCTCAACTGTTATAGATTGCAATGGGAAACTTCTCAACTTGATATGCTTTTCAGATACATGTATGTAGACCCACTAAATAAATGAAGCATTAAGATATGGAAGTGAAGCGATTGCGATTGGTAGGAATAGTTGTACTAGAAAGATTTTAGTTGCTATCTAAAATGTTGCATTCTGAAACTACATGTCCCGTTGTGCCGAAGATGTCTTTTTTACGATTCTAAGAGCACAACAGCAGGAATAACAAAAAGACACCTCAATTTGGGCTACGTTTCCCATCCGTAGAGTAAACTAGCAAGCAATGTAATTTATTATTTACTTTCTTTATTGCTAGTGCGTGCATTTTACATGAGTGCTACTATGCTGTACTTTTTGTAGATAATAAGTATGTATCTGTAATGTACTAGTATGTACGAAAAATACTGTAAATACTATAATACGTATTTATTCTAATTATTTGTATAGCGAAAGAGTATATTACAGATAAGATTGTCTCAAGCAAGCCGTAAATCTTGACTTGATAGTAGAATAAGTACCAAATTACAGTTCCACACATAGATCACATCTACACCGCCTCATGTCATTAATGCAATGCATTCAATGAAACAACTTTCCCACATTGTTTTCTACGTGATGCCTTCACTTGACTCGCCTCTTTCTACGTATTCCATATACCATGCTCGTAAGTTGTGTTGTAAGTAGTACTTCTACTTCAAGAACTCAGGATCCCAGATCTAGTCTAAATTTGGAACAGAGCAGAAAGGAAGAAATGATTGCAATACCACCACTCTACTAGCATAAATACTATACACGCCTCCCTTTACCTATGTAGTACATTGTATTGTATTGTATGTGCTACTAAATAAATAGGCACGTCCCTCCATTTCATATCAGCACTATGAACACTGTGTACTAACAATGCAATGAGATAAAAGCACATCAAGGCAAAACTTACAAGAAATTAAAGTAGGTGAATGCTAGTAGCGTATCATTGCATTTTGATTGGATAGTTTTCTACTTCTCTAAACTCTAAGCATATATATTTAAGTACGTATTTATATATTATGGTAAACTTGGTTCATTTCATTATAAACATTAGGCGCACGTAACACTTACCACGTAAGACAACAAACGCCAAATTAAATGGCTGCATGAAGAGAACTTGATGGAAATGTAGTACAAACAGTTGGGATATTTATTTAAATGCGCATTTTTCAATTACTTAAATAACAATGCTTGGATCACTAACCAAAACATAAATAAAGAAGACTACTGAACACTATGTAATACCAACTATATTTAGCTTATGTACGTACATTAGCAATATAGTACAGAGTACAGATTTATCCAGTGATTTACAATTAGTATTAATGAAAAATAAACATCACATTATAATTAGCTTAACAAAACAGTTGTACCAAATCGTGACAATGTCCGCTACAGAATTTTGAGGGTAACAGTTCCTATGTTATGCATATTGACTTTATACCTAATCTAGAATGCCCTAAATTTTTGTAGCACCTGTTTCGTTAGCCTGTTGAAAAGCATTGCTTATAATTAAGTGATACTAGGCAGTATAATGGTACCTAACCTAAATAAGTCAAACTGAGAAGATACGCAGTAAGGTACCTCATTCAGTATTTGCATCTTGGGATTCTAATGAAGATTTTAAGTCCTGAGAGACCCTTGCAAAAGATTTTGGCGATGAAATAAAAGAAGCGTTTAAAAATATCTTTCAATAGTGAACATGGACGGAAGGAATCTACGCAAATAAAAAATCTTCAAGCAAGATACTACCTAGAGACTTTATTGCATTGGAGTGTAAGAGATTTCAATAGAAAAAAAGTTTCTGACAAGAGTAAATGAAGAAGGACAAGATAGTCACTACGTGCATTAAAGTAGTGGGTATTATTATGTAGATTCTGCTTCGAAAATTTCCATATAGATTTGTGTCATGAAACTTTGCAAGACCGTCACACTTGACTTACTTAGGACAGGAGAGAACCGACCTCAGTTTTATTGAATGTAAATTGTACGCAATAAAAGTTGTCAGATATCACTTTTAACATTGTAAAAGTTCACACCAGTTAGGTATACAGATAGCACACTTTGCAAATATTGCGTTGCACTTTGAACTGACAAATATTATGCCTTTTGCTGAAGAGATATGTTTGCCTCGAGAAAGTTAAAGGTTACAATTCACAATGTGAACCAGTTTCCGTATGTACATATAATTCTCGCAAATGTACGATGCTTTTCGTGTCTCAATTTTTGTAGGCAGTAAATACAATTCTGCTATGTACATAAGATTTTACATGAAATTAAGTAGGTTAATTTACGCCCTTTGCAAAACCTCATTAATCACCAACTTAAAATTGTTAGTTGGCCAAATAACTTCTCGTACAACATCACATATAACCTTCAAAACAGGAAACAATAAAATAGAACAGAACAAATGTTGGGGGCGATAGTTTTTCCATGTTCAATTTGGAAAGTGAAAATTATTTTCTTGAAGTCCACTCATCTGCAAGTACAAATAGAGATCTCTCTTACAGTTCTTACTGGAGTTCAATAAGTTTATTTTCATTTTTTTTGGTCGTTATTATTGAAGCGTGAGCTATCATACACGTGTGACCTTATGTACCTATGACCTATGTAAGTAATAATATCTATTCTACAGTATTAAACATAGTTCTTCCCCTTTTTTGGATATTGACAAACAAGAAGTTTGACATTTAAAAAATTAAATAGATTACACCCACATTCACTTATTTATTGCTAGGCAAAGTTTGCTGTCACCGGCATAATTCACACTCCTTTATAACGTGATATATGTACATATAACATTTTCATGCATCTCGCGAAGCCTTCAATTTTTCGCCATCGTTTTAGTTAGGTAGTTCATCTGATGTACTATGTAGGTTAGATACTAATAGTAGATTCCTAAACAGCAAGATGAATTCTTAGTACATATTGAGGTTGTTTTGAATGCTACGTGATAATTGAATTCCCTATATATCGGAAGTTCTACAGATTAACGTCAACCTGTCAGCATAATTCAAAATATTCGCGTAGGCTATGCGAAAGTAACTATCTTATAATTGCAAATTAAAGTAGGGATTTACGCCTACATAATAAAATGATGGAAAGCCCAGTTGCATTTAGTTTGGAGTCGTACAAGTATTTAAAAAGGATTGCCCTGCCAAGTGAAAGTTAGTGAAAGTTAGCGAATTGAAGAAGACTCCGTGTTTAATTTAATTATTGTATCAATGAGGATAAAGCGGATGCAATCAATTCCGTTTGTATCTTCAAGCTATGGATATAAACTCCACTCTGTATATACAAGTAAAGCCAGATTGGTGACGTCAAGAGCTATTCAGTCGGAAGTGGACGGAGAGGTAAACAAGCCATATTATTTGATAAATGTGCGTCAAATTAAACCTTACTTGAGAAGGCATTCGTCATGTCAGGACAGAGCTACAGATAGAGCTACACTTGCTCTGCCGCAACCCAATTCAATGAAATGCCAAGAGAAAGTGAATGGAAATACTAAAGGAGTATTATTGATTAGTTTCACTTGAGTTTCGACCACAGAAGAGAGAAAAGAAAAAAAATCTAAGTTTAAGCTAAGGATACTTGCGGGAGGTTAGTAAAGATTAATACTTGGGATGCTATACTTAAACTTGTTAACTTTATTTCATCCATATGTTGTTTCCTGCACATAATTTAATGGTGCTATACATGCACCGTATACATGGAACAGACTAAGAGAACACGTACATCCTCAATTAGGGTTTCATCTTATGTTTAGGTATATGAAATTGAGATAGCAGCTGCAGATAACCTACTAGGTAGGTAGCCATATACTAAAATAGAGAAGTAGACCGTATCTTCAAACTAAAGTTGACTTTTGTAGTTTCAAGAGAGCTGGGTGGGACTAGTTATTAGTAGTATTGTATTATTATAACATGACTGTGACCTAACTACCTCCATGCTTTGCTTATGTATTAGAAAGTTTTGTTACAAAGTTACAATCAGAACCAGAACATAAAAGTCTACTTGCAAATTGTGCAATGTATCTCAAAAGCTATAGACTAGCATTGTTCCTATATTGTGCCTACTTAAAAGGATTGGGATGTAAAAGTTCGTGCTGTTGCATTACAGATACGACATGACGTTAGTATAAAGTTAAGTAACATCATGTGATGGTCGATGCCTATGTGCAATTCTCCACAATCTGTGATCTATTGTACTCGAATGTGTGTTTTCTATGTGTGTAAGCCCATAGCTTTATCAAATTACAAGACTGCCGCATTCTATTCCGCACTTTCCTCCTGTAGAAGACAGGGCAGGGGCGCCGAGCCAATTCTGCAGCCAATTTATAAGTGAATTTAACTGTGTACTAGGGATTTATTTATCTTGTTCTTAGTGAAATTGCATTATGATTACACAATGAATTTACTTTTAGTTAATTAAAGAACCAACATAAAACTTACCTACTAAATACAGATGTATACATTTCAAGTTCAAAAGATTTAATTAAATTATTATTTACAGTTATACATTTAGAGCACTTTAGATACATTCGGCATTCGTACATAAAGCTGGGCGTAATACATTACACTACCTCCTACTACATTTACTTTCAGGCCTGCACTAATACGTACTTTTCTAAATCTTAGATGGAATGTTATTCTAGTAGAAAATATTTTGAAATGTAGGTTACTTGGCTATACCAGCAAGGGATCACAAATTGTGTTGCATATAAGTAGGAAAGGAACTCAAGGACACTTAATATAATAGTATAGCTACATTTTCGTATTCTGCAGCATCCATCCAGTTTACGATTACGTAAACTGCATTTCCGAGTGTTCAACTCCATTTTACAGTAAAGTCATGAAGTGAAAACAGCGTGCACAATACCAGATGCCTTAAGGTATCCTAGTCCTAGTCCCCAATTTATACAGCTAAAAATGGAACATGTTTTGTGTCGACCTAAATTGATAAATTCCTTGTGATTGAGTATATAAGTAGTAGTATAAAAATAAAAAGAACAAATACAAAGGGAAAGTACGCAAAATGAATACAGCTTTCATCGTTGAGCGTAAGGTTTCACTAAATGCAATGTAGTATTGGTAATGCAATGCAATGTCAGCAAGTTTTTTAACATTGTACTATAGTGTATTTTTTACACAGACTAATATTAAACTATTATAGTAAGTACAGTAATAGATAGGTTGAAAGTTTGCATAAGTTCTTTGATTAACAGTTAAGCTTGTGATTACAACTGATTACGCCTCTGGCACGTAAGTATGTTAAAAGTTTATGTATAAGGTAGCAAAACTATCATTTCAGATAATAATCCTTGCAACAGGAGAATACAGATAATCTAAAGTAGGTTTTGTCTACTAATCCCTATTTGGCCCTGTTGAACAGCCCTGTTTCCAAAAGACTAGTCAAAGACTGCAAGTGCCCTGAATGTTTTGTGGTTATTTGGCTTCCAAAGAAGGAAAGCTCCTTAGCAGTGCCAAGTTGTTTTTATTAGGTAACCTTGAATGAATCTTATGCTTACTAATAAAGTAACGTGCTGTGATACTGTATATTACGTATTAAGTTGCTGAAATGCCTGTTATACAACATTTTAGCTGTTTACCTCTACATTCGCAATATTTACATTATCTAACCTACATTACCTAAATTCTTGTTACCTTTTCACTCTATATCTATATTTACCATTTGATTCCAATTTAGCAACCACTTGCACTCTCGGCATTCGATTAAAAGCGCATTAATAATAAAGGTTGACAAGTATCAACTGTCTGTGTCTGTCCATTTCCCACATCAAAGAGGTGAAGAGGGCGAGGACAGTAATATTTACTCTGGCTTATTTAGGGAATCCCAGCCAAGTCAGGTCAGACTACAAAGAAATGTAGACACTGAAGCTGTGACGCCTGTCGCTGAAGCTACAGATACTATATACAAGAGAAGTTTAGCGGGAGAACAAAGTTACATACAGATACAATATACAGTTCCATAGTATTGCATTGGAAATGTGAAGCGTTCATCTGTAAGAGTCGATTAGACATCAAAGTTCAGTTCAAACCGGAGAGAGTTTTAACATTACGCTTAAGCTGGGATGCAATCTACACTTACAACACAACTTACGTGACGTGACGCTTTCCTTCGTTTGGAAGAACTAACGGAAAACGAAGAGAAAGTTTTCTGCGGAACATTTGTGTAGACTGTAGACAAGGATTCCAAAAGTCTAACGTAAGTATGCAAGTAAGTGAGCTACCGCTGCCATGCCATGCCACGGAACTGACTGGTGGAACTTGGCTGTACTGTTTATTTCTTTCTGGATTTTCGCAACTTACTGCTCCCGTGCTTTTACTTTCCCTCTTTCCGCCAGCCAAGCCACTAGGGAATAGAACGAATCCAGGAATCGATACGCCAAGGTTCCTACGTCAGCATCCAGCGACTTCAAGTCACAAGACCCGTTCCGTTTGCCAAACCAAGCCAAACCTAGTCAGACTGTCGGTGATGTATAAGTAGGATATACACTACACTTACATACATACACTAAAGACGTTGGAACTACAGCCGGAGAAATATATGAAGAGGATATGCTTAAGGCTTAGTTACTTTACTTTTTACTTTCGCAATCGCAAACACACGCTACATGTGCTCCATACAATATATTCAGTATACCTACAATACAACCCATTCACTCACTCGCCTTTCATTCGCAACAACGTCGCAACCCGCATACTTACTTGCCTAAAGTAAATACTAGATAATATTCACTACGTAAACCCAATTTTTCATATACTTTTCTCCCATATTATCCCACGCTATATCAAACTACCATACCCATACGATACAGACCCTATGGGACTTACGCTAACTACGTAGTACCAATTTATCATTCAGGAATTGGGTAGTCCGACTTTCGACGTGCACATAATCCACCGTAATTATATTAAATGGCTATCGCTACATGTACCACATATTTAGTATTGGCATATTATCTAAAAATAAGGTTCTATATTATTCTACTTCAATTAAAATGTAGATATAATCTTTATATACACTAAGCTAAGCTAAGCTATTAGTATATTTTCAAAAGCAACCTTTTTTATAAATCGTTGTTTACTTAGGTTATTCTTATTTCTTATGGTAAACAATAGTGACAGGAAATGAGCAAGTCATGGCATTGCATTGTTTAAGAACGCAAAAATACAGTATGAGCTTTTTACATTATATATCTGCCTTAAGGTCACCAGATACTATTTAGCAGTAAATAGTTTGTGTACCGAAGGAATTTCAGTACAATAGTACATAAAAGTCTGGTTGTGGAAATTGCAAAAATGTAAATGCAAATATAAAGGTACTATCTCGAACTGAAACTAGAGCACATGGAAAATAAATCCCATTCCAGTTTTCCTCAATAATACATCATTTTATGTGTACAATAGTATGAAGATTGAATTACGACTTTGAAAATCTAGAATATCATGAATAAGAAATCAGGGCCGAATGAATTCTTGAATATTTTTTTGAATAATACCTTAACATTTCTAAGTAGAATACCACAATCTCTCTGATGCAATAGAGTTTCCACAATAAGTTTATGTAAATACTAAGATTTTCATCAATTTATGTATAGTACAGTACCTACATACACAGAACGATTTAAATTATATAGTAGTTACCAATATAGTCATAATGTACGTACTTGTTATTTATAATAGAACTTTAATGCGCAGTTGATCCTGTATAAAAATGTTCTGAGTGTAAAGATACTTTTCCATTAAAACTTCAAATAAAAATACTTATGGTAAGAAATTTCTTTCATTCATGTAAAGTTCTACTAAAACCTACTACATAAAATGCCAAACCAACAACCCTGTCGAGTCTTAGGAGTTTTCTACTTCATAAATGTGTTCCCGTTTAACAAGGTAGGCATATAAGCAAACCGGAGCAATAGACGCCTATTATAAGTATCCTTTTAACACGCGGTTGAAGGATTTAAGCGCAATCTCGAAGTATGAACTGAACCCTTCCCTGTTTTCAAATGATCTTAAGTTTAGCTTTTGCTTTCGCTCTCTCTTCTTTAACTTTTTCGGGGTATAGTGAATACAGAAGAAAACTTTCTTTCTGTAGGTACCCCAAGGTCGCCCTAGGGCAACCAGGCATTCATAATATAGTTGGGGAAACTCATTTTACTGATTGAACTAGCGTAAGAGAAAGTGGAGATGAGAAATATTTCTTTTAGATGTTTACATTTATTAAATAGTATCTCGATTGCCTTGACCTTTCAACGCCCGGAGATTTCTAAAAGTCATTTACTCTACGTCGGGGAAAACAAAACCTGCATGCAAAGTACTTGAGACTCTTTGAACTGCTCATTGATAAATAAATATGTTGGGCAACAGAAGAGTTATTACTTAAATACATTTGTATAGTCATAACTATAAAATAAATGTATTTACTATAGTTCCAACCTTCCAACATGTAAAGGTTGTATAGGTGTCTGTAGATAGTAACAACGCGGAGATTTAATTAAAAGTTCTTCTCTGTACTGTCTCTGTTAAAGTTACAGCTTAACATAATATGCTTGCAAAATTCCCTTCAATAGATATTTTCATTAAGTAACTGAAAGAAATATCAAAAGCTTCTTTAAATATATGTTGGAAAACATTAACTTATGTACTACAAGTAAAAAGTGTCTCAATAAACATGTCTTCTAGAGTGCAGAATAGTAAAAGATGCAAATTATCTGCGCTCTAATCTTTTAATCTATTTAATACAGGATATGACCTCGGCCGTCATATAAGCGATATGTTTAAGAATCTGGACGTCACATTTACTACATACAACAACGATGCACATGCAATGCATGAGGTTAATGTAGCACTTCTTTCTACCCGTGTGTTACAAATAAAGTAAGTATGTACCCGGTCGGCCATGTGGAAATTTTGTGTAGGCGGGTCTGCGAAATCTGGATAGAAATAGATTTCCGTGGTTGACTGTTACTCGTGCTTAAGACATGGATATAGATATAGACGGACATGTGTGAGAAAACATGAATGAGCGAGCGTAATATGTAGTAACATAGGTGTCTAACTAAGTTACTAAACTATTCCGGTTCTATAATATAATATCAAGAAGAGCATTGCCATTCATGTCATTGCGTAATGTGTAGATATCGATAGATAAAATGGTAGTTGCTACTTTGCTACAACTGTAAAAATAAATTGACGATAGTAAAAGGATAAGTTTTCTGAACAACTATCAGATTTTGTAAAAACTGGAGCAATTTTGTTTTTTATTTGCTGCCAGAAATGTCTTACGCAATTTTACAAGTACGTATATCTATTTATATGTGTAGCTTCTAGATTTAGATAGAAATAATGAATTTAATTCAAAAGCAACTGACCTTTTGTGCAGCAATCATTTTGAACCATTTCTTCCCGTGTGCTTGATAATTAATTGTTGGGCAGTAGACTTTCATGTCCTTGTAAAAACTGATTATTCAGTAGAACACATTTGTTCCCATATAACAGTGACAAAAATAATTGTAGAAAACTATATATCTTTCAATATAGATTTAAAATGTCAGGTAGGTAGACGTTTTTCTGAAAATACAATTTGTTTCTCTTAGTTTGGGATGGGTATATTGTAATGTAATAGTGTTTTATTGTATGTATATGTAAATGAGTTGCATATATAGGTATAGTAGAGTGATGTGCCCCTGGCCTTTGTATTTTGTGTACGAGCCTAAAAAAGGTTGTTGAATTGTCTCTGTATTGATTGAATTACAGTTTATTCAGTTGAAGGACAGGTATTTCTGTATTTGAGCACTTTACCGGAAGCTCACAAGGCTTTATAAACTACTAAAGTAGGAGAAAGTGAAGCAATTATGCTTGATCGAATATTGATAGTAGAGATGTGCAAGTCGTTACGATACAATACGAGTCAAGGACCGTTTAGTTTCCGTTACAGCTTGCAGGTAAAGTTAGGTTAAGATGCAACCGGTTTGCTATTGTAAATAGATCAGTATTGGAAGATTATATTCTGCAGACAAAAATAACAGTCTCTCAGACACGCTTTTGAAGTAGTTATCGGAGATTTTGTCTATTTATATGAGCCGACAGACTTTATTATGCATAAATTCTCTATAATACGTAATGCAACGAATCAGGTATGTGGGTGTATTGTGTATTTAGGTACAGGTTTCAGATTTTTTGGTAAATGTTATTTTGAGAAATATTTTCCGTTTTGTTAACTTCGTCTACTGAGGAAGAGAGGTACACGAGGAAGTAAGTGAACTAGCGGTTTGTGAGAAATGCCGAATGATGCAATGTAATATTTATGTTGGTTGAGATGAGAACTGAGTCTTTGAGATTGACTTGACTATCGCGTGGCGTGTACTTAGCAATAGTTAGCTAGTTAGTCGTAAGTAGGTAATGCTATACGTGGTATTATAGTACTTTTCTACGTAAAAGAGGTATGTAGTAGAATATAATTGTAATATGAACGTAGTTAGGTAGTATTTGTGGTGTAGGAAACGGCAAGGAAGAAGTTTTACCGGCTGCTGGTGTGTATATGGTGTAGTGTGTAATATTCTTAGCTTTGATCAGCCCTGAACAGTATTTTTGGTATGAGTAGAGTAGGATTTGCAATGTAATGTACGTTACGTTGTATGTAGTAAGTGTAAGTAAGAGTAGACGAACGAACGGTATCCTCCAGACAGAATTCAGCGGAACACTGGAAAGTCGGGGTGATGAAACTCGGAGCTTTATACTATTGCAATATAGGTACCACGCATAGCGGCTCAGAGAATTCGGATTTTGCTAGTATGAGTATGAAGTACCTATCTCGTTGGCGTGCATAGAAGTTATACTGTACATACATTCATTCTCCTAAATATATTCCTGGAGCATATACTATAGTCCTTAGCTACCTATATCTTCCTCATTCTCTTTCTCTTATAAACGCAACCAACCGAACGGTTGGAGCTTTCGGGGTTTTGGAATTACACTGTGCTATAAATGCTACATATGGATATAGTACAGGGGCTATGCGAAGTAGTAAAAGCTTCACTTGCTTACGTGGATTGCAAAAAATATTCTAATAACAAATTCAATAATGATACCCTGCAGAAATATAGCCTAAAGGACAATATCCTGTGAAATATACTTGTGTGCACAGTATCCTTCACTTGATTGTGCCAAAAATAGGAGAAAGCCTAAAATACCCGAACTAATGATAAACGCTACTATAGATTTCATATTCAAGATAAATAAGTGAGTAAACTCTAAACTCGGCCTAATTTCTATGTTCGGATTAACTCTCAATTCAATATTTCTGGTCATTGGATGAAACTCCTTGAGCCATTTTAGTTTGAAAATTTTGAGGAAGATATATCTTTGTGATATACCCTGTAAATTAAACGAAAATGTTATATCTGACATGGTATTTATAACCCGATTTATATCGGCTACGCATTTTTGGTTCTCTTTTCCATAAGGGAAGAAATACTATACTTGAATATATGTATATTTAGTTTACAGTTAGTAAGGAATACCGGCAAGGCAAGACGGAAGGCATGGATATTTTAGAAATCTAGTAAAGGTCCCATTGCCTAAATACATAGAAATATAATATGACACCGCAATGCCTATGTTACGTAAAGCAAAAAAGGATATTCAACGTAGGCTGTAGACTTCTATACATATGCACTACTAGTTAATATTTAATATACTACTCCTCCTTACTCCTTACCACTACCACACATATCCGTTCTATAAAGTGTGGAGCAGAGTTGTGCTACTTATATTTGCAAATATCTTTTGCACAAGTTTCGTTGACAGTGAATTAGATATAGCAATTTATATTATACAGAGCAGCGCTCCTTTCTAGTCATCCAAACAGTAATTGTAGGCTCTTACTTTAGTTCACATTATATACTCTACATAGAATCTCCCCATCAGGCAAAGTGTAACAGTACTTACGTATTATGTAATACTATAGATGTATCGACACAATGTGTGATGTGGTGCATATCCTGCTAATTCTATCTTTAAGCATACATTTTGCTGAGGATGAATAATACAGATACAACAATACGCTAACGTAAGCGTACTTAATACTCACTTTGCCTAACAGTTTTCTTTAACTACTGTATGTTATATGCAGAATGTTTTGTATTATATTGTATTGTAATATCCATCATACTGCATACTGGTTTCCTATACCTACATTTTCTAAAGCCATGAACGTAGTAAATCGGGTAGAGCTGGCTGTGAGCTCACTTGTATCCAAGACTGAGCATTCAGCATGGTTTGGTACTACTTATTTCTTATAGTAAAAGTATTTCCCATCAGGCACTTCGCCCGCGTAGCAGTCTAAGTTTTCTTTGCGATATACTTTGTACTTTGCAATATTATCTGGATGCTTTCTACATTTCTGGTGACTAAGTATAAGGAAATTTTACGGGGAAAACGCAAGCGCACTTTTATTTCGGATTCGTCTCTCTACGTTTCATTCTTTTCGCTTAGATATTTTTCGAGTCAATTCAGTCCGGCTCAGACCAGCCGGGTCTCTCCATTCGGTAGACACTATATTTGTACACTGCCAGCAAAAATTAGACACGAGCTGCAAATGCAATGTAAAAAGAACCAAGACGAAACCAAGCTATAGTTAGTACCTATTTAACTCAACTCACGGGGCATAGAAATATCTACGTTTATCCGAATGTATTTAACTAAGGTATTGAGCCGAATACACATTTGAATGCATGGCATTTGCTTTGCTCAGCTCTATACTTTGTTTTGTAAGTACAAGCTCTGTTGAGATGAAATAAAATATTTTTTGTTTTGCATTCTCATGTAAATGAAAGTTCTCCCGATTATTCCCTTGACAAGGAATTCAGATTCAGACTGTAGCTAAGCATGCACTATCGGTAACAGTTTAGTAAAAGCTTTCTCCAACTTTCCTTGGCGATACTACGTAATGAATACTTAAGCATATTAATTTTTCGCTACAACTCTCCTGTTAATGATAATTCAATGCATCCCTATGCTCCCAGAGAAAGAAGACGGTCCAATACCAAGCAATGCGACCATGTACATCAATGAGTAAACTAAATGTGTATAAAAACTGGTTTATAAAAATATTGACTACCTATAGAAGCTGCTGTCACACACGACAATTAATTATAAAACATACACATTGTCATTTTTACTGAAATCTTCACAAAACTTTTGAGATTGTGACGTGACACATATTGTCCATTAACGGTTTCACTGGACTGGACGCAGTTTTTATTTGAAGACGCCTTCTAGCCTTAATGCGAGAACCTATTTCAAGATTCAATTAAATGGTTTGAGATATCATGTATATAGAGGATTTTCTTCCAATCTTCAGTGACACCATTGATGGATCCTCCATCCTCTTCTCATCGGAAATATTTAGCCCAGGTGAACCAATTGTCCATTTTTAGTAGCCCGTCGGCAAACGATGATGGATTGGGAATGGCTGAGGGCCTTCCACGGAAAAATAATTATCAACAGGAAATTTTGCACAATATAACTACGACACACGTAGTATCGTACTGTAGGTACCTGCGGACTGATCACAAATAGATATCCTTTCTGCTAATATGTACTAATGGACCTCAGACCCTTTTCATTAAGGAGAAAATAGTATTATTTGAGTAATACGACTACGACCTGGGTTGAATTACGAGCAAAGGAACGTCATTCAAGTTATGCTCAAGCTTTCGCAGCCAGATCGTTAAATGTGCCAATAAAATCAAAGTTGTAAAAGTTATATGTATGCACATGCAGTGTGTATGAAGCAAAAATAAAGCTTCCGGTTTAAAGCAAACTTTCTTCCGCATCTAAAGCCCATTAATCTGCATCCTTTTCATTAGCCTTTGAGTACAAACGAGGTCATGTGACCACCGAACCAATTAGGGGCAAGAGAAAGTGCTGAAGTAACAATTAGCCTGCCACAAAGTTTTACTTCTACTATTAATAATCCTGGGTATGCTATACTTATCGAATCACCTGAATCATTTCATATAACGTTTATAGCACATATACAGAACACATAGCCAATGATACGTTGCCTACATTAGTTTGCAAAGCAACGAATGGCTACCTTCTGACTACCTTCTGTCGTTATGTTACAAACTGCGTCATATTGCATTTACTAACAATAAGTAGCAAAATAATAAAAGTAACTCACAAACCATATTAATATTGAAAGTTGTGTAGAAATATAGTATCATTTATTCGCATAAATATTGAAATGACTTATCGTAATTACAAAACGTAAGGCCATGATTGTCTAACCATGTTATGCTATTAAGTTGCTTGTTTCTTGTATCCATTAACTCCGCACAACTACACATGTTATACTATGTACCAATCAGTAGAACAATATTTACTTGTACAAATAATAGATAATGGTATACATTAATATGATTTTCTGTGAAACAAATAATAGTGTTTTTGCAGATTTCCACCATACAATATACTGTTAATAGATTATACAACTAAATTATTATTACTAACTAACAAATGAGATTCATAGAAAGAATGTGTTTATATTTATTAGCTGTTTGGCTACACATCATTATCACCACAAATCGTTCGAAATATAGGTAGAGCAGGGTAGAAGACTTCGCTATAATCATTACAACTTTTCATAGCACATACATAATTCACCCTTACAAAATAAATTGACAAAGTAAACTAATTTATAACAAGCACAAATATTTATCTCATCATCGGGACACGAAAAGTTTTTTATGATTTGGTGTATGGCAGGGTGCTAGCCAGTTAGCCAACATGAATTTCTATTGCATGCAACACCGTATATAGTAATCGTATCTATAATTGGTTGCCAGTGTATGAAAGGTATTTAAATGCTTTTGATGGACAGGGCTCCTCAATAGTGCCCAAGAATACAGAATTATCGAATTTCAAAATACAATATATTATTGCTGATGCTGACAAATCATAGGATTTAACACAAAAGGACTAAACACATAAATTACATTTACAGACTTCTACACATACAAAATATATTAACATACAATTGCGGACGAAATTATTACGCGAGGTAACTTACTTATTTAGATCATTTTAATTTGTAATAGTAGTATTATGCGGCATTACGTATGTCAACAAGGCCAAGGTACAAATGAAGTGCCCTATGCAATAGTTCTGGCACTTTTTAATACTTTAGAATCTGAGAATACATTGTATTGACGACTGAATATTCTCCATTAATCCATTTCGATAAGTTTTTACAACATTCCTTTTTTGCCAATACCCCTATCCAGTCAACCCAACGTAGGGTACTGGGTTACGATAACAAATAAACAATAAAGTAATTATTCTACATTACTTAACATAGTAAATGTGTGTACAATACTGGGGCGTTAGTTATACATGTGTATAAGTATATATGTTTTTATAATTATGCATCTAAAGCTAATAAATCTCAGCAGAGTATTGATAGAAGAGCTTACACATATATTTACAGCATTATTACGGGAGTGTAGCCTGGAATGTACACTAACCGCTAATCCAAAATATGTTTGCGCAAGGAGAAGAAGCTGATATAGTTGCGTACAATAGTTAAAGAACATTAGTTACCACAGGAGAATCTTCTTGCAGATCTACAGTCACTTGAGCTTTAATTTCACTAGGAAATAGCCTTGTCTTGACTTTAGCAGATGGAGAGGAATCTGATGACTTTGAAGGCGAAGCGGAGGGACTAGCATTTACAGAGTTAACTCGTTTACTTGCATTGGTATCTGATCGTGAATAACTGCCGTTGGATTTTAAAATTTTAGGACTACTCCCATTCATATGAGTTTTTATTCCATTTACAGCTGTCAAAGTTGAAGAACTAGGCTGGTTGTTACTGCTTCCGCTTAAAATACGCTGGGATTTTAAAGATGGAGAACTGGTAGCTATCGGGCTGGAAAATTCCGAATGCGTTGAAGGTGAGGGAAGCGTCAAAGAGGGTCTTTGACTGCAATTTCTACAGGATCTGAAACATTTAGTATTTTATTATTACTATTACTATTATTATTTATACGTTTGAATTGGGCATATTTAGTTTGAAGCAAAATACCTTGCAGTCTTTAAAATATTGTCTCGCTGAGTAGATACAAATGCCAATTCAGCTCTCAGAATATCAATTTCAGCATCCCTCTCACTCAGCCTGTGTTTTAGCATGATCATGCTTTCCTCAAGAGTTCCAAATAACGACTAGAAGAGAAAAGAAGCGTTTAAACAGTTATTGTTGGGTTGTAGTATGTAGCTAATAATACTGTCATGTATATTCAAACTAGATTGATTGCGACCAAATGATATACTTACTCGAGACTCTTCCGCATTGTCTGAGTATGATGGAGGCTCATCCATGCAAAAGAACTCTCTAACCAAGGGCGATTCAGTCAATACAGGTTGGACAAGAATAGAATCCACAAACGCTTGAAGGCCTTTCATTCTGTCTTCCAAAAATGCAGTTTCAAAATTATCCCTAAGCCATCGTTTGGGCGGCAACGGTATATTTAATGAGGGAAATTCTTCCTTAAGCTAAGTTTTACACAAAAACATTATTTAAAAAAATGCATATTCTTATCGTATTACGATATTTAACATTAGATATTTATAATTATCAGAATATGTATTTAGACAAATAAAATACCTTAGAATGGAGCCTCACAAAGTCAGTATATCGACGAAATACCAACCAATTTTCCTCCAATTTAACATGTTCAACTCGAAGTTTGAATACCTGGGATTGAAGTAGTTTAGATAGATTAGATACTTGTAGAATGTACTTGAAACTCACTGGCTAGTGGCAAGCAACATAATATTATAAAATTAGATTTTGCATTTGCAGATTATTAAAATACGTATTATTAACATACGGTAAATCTCGCACGTTCTTCCATTGTTTCAAATCCTACGATAGGGATACGAATGTGGTAATTGTCATCATTGTCGTCTGGATTACTTGTACTAGCAGTGGCGGTGTTATTGCTAATCGCGTTTAGCAATTCCTTTTCATTTTCTATCCCATTAAGCAAAGGATTATCCATGGCCGTAGATGGTTCATTAATGGTGACTATCTCAGTTTGATCCATTTTCAAAGAGATTTTGCGCAAAACAAAATGTTTTTATTGATTGCGTTTCATAAATTACAAATGTGTGCTATCCATGAAGTTTATTCCCATCTGTTATCTGGATAAGATTAACATTGTAATAAATCACACTGTACAAGTGGATATGTCGTTCGCAATCCTCGTCTTAATCTTCTCCAAAACTTCAGGCTCTAGGTTCTAAATAAATTATAATATTAAAAAACTTGATTACATGCAAATTATAAATTAACAAAGTACTCTAAAAAGACTCTATAATAGAATATAATTAGTAATTATTATTGTTGGTCCATCTCTAAATATCTCGCTTTCTTTTCCCATTGTAATACAATAAATAGATCATAGGTACACCACAATTTTGCAGCAACGTGAAATGCAACATGTCAAGCCTTGTGTATCACATTGCGAATATATTTTAGTAAGTAGGTAGGTTTTATTCAAATGATCTTTTCGAATACATTTTAGTAAATTCTTTATAGTAATACCCTTAAGTATCCACCTTTAAAAAAATCTAAATGGTAAATTGGGGTAAGGGTTTGACCCAAAGGTATCAATTTAAATTTTACTAACAATAAGTTAATTTTACTTGTGCCATTTGCTATTGCTGCTTTACTGATACTGACATTTCGGATTTCAACCATTCAAGCCAAAAACTCCTTGCAAAATGCAAATAATTATTATATTGGGCGTTACCACGATAAATAAAGCATTAGTTCGTCGCGTGTGTACAAAAGCTTAATGTATTGTCATTGTGTGCCATAAAAAATATTAAAAAATCAAAGTTTACTATTCTACATAACTCTATTCAACAGTCTGCTTAGTCACTTTATAGCTGCTTTAAAGTCAAAGCAAAAGGAACAAGCCATAGCCCTAATATCCTATACACATTACATAATATTCTTTTGTATCCTTTGTGGGAGTTTGAATTAGTCATAGAATGCATAGCACGTCATTATTGTTGGCTCTCACAACGACTATCCTTCAAGTATACTAGTTCGAGTTCACGAGTAACAGTCAGCTAGCGTACAAAGCACATCATTTCGGTAGGCATAGCATATGAATAAGTAAAATAAACTGTCATTACATCTTTAAATCTGGTTGGTAGTCTGTACAGATACCATTTTAATGACAGTCTACATACAAATGTAAGTTACGTCACTGTATGAGCAATAATGAGCATAGGTCATAGAACTAAATAACATAAAACATTAAAGTATCACCTGATGTCCTTGAGGTGTGCACGAATCAGAGTATCTCTATGTGATGTCTTGTTAAATGCCCTTCTGTGATTACAACTTTTCTTATAGGCCTTATTTTCTGAACATGTCCATACTTAGGATCACCTATGTAAAATTCAAAATAATACTTGTCACTTGTATAGAAAGAATACATTTTAAATAAAATATTGAATATAATATACATTTTATATTTTAAATCTTACTTGATTTCACGTTTAGCTGGGCTGGCTGAACTTATATTAGCTTCCACTTTCTCCTGATTGCGTTGCAATTCAATCCATTCAGTGAGAGTTAGGTCCAATTGCACGCGACCTTATTGTGACATTTAGTTTAGTTGTCATACACAAAAACATCAGATCACATGAACAATAGTGAATCACGATCAATATTAACTGCGTGACTGCCTCTGTTATTAATAATAAATTGCATTAAAGCTCTGCTTCAGCAGCCAGCCAGTACCAGTGTTGCCGTGAAGTGCAGAGCTGGAAAAATTGGCATAAATTATTAGTACAGTACAGATTAAATGTATCGACAATCGAGATTCAATATTTAATAAAAATCCTAAAGATA